>BDUI01000919.1:13449-35395 GCA_002335545.1 Apodemus speciosus
GGGGAGGGAAAAAACAAGGAAAGGAGGAAGGAAAAGACAGGAAGGAAGGACTAGTAATGAGAGAGGAAAATGTTCCTTCCTGTGATCTTTGCTAAGCTTACTCATAAAAACGAAAACATGGGATTTGGTGGATGCGAATCCCATTGCCCACACGTTTAGCAAAAGCTTTGTTAAAACTAAACCAAATGTCATGTTAACACACTTTAGCTCCCCAGTTTGCTCCTTCACTCCTTATTTTTAACTGGCTTTTGCCTAATCTCCCTTCAAAGAAAGCTTACTTTTCAGGAATGTCATTTGGGCCAGGCCTTCTTATCTTCCTGGGGTTTCGGCCTTTTATCTCTAAGCACCTGACTGCTTAAGGTGCCAGGTAATGCAGCCACTCCTTTAGGGTCCCAGCACATATATAAAGCAAACAGTAATCCATCCTGCCTGGCTTCTAGAACCATGTGCTTCTTGGGGCCATTACATGAATTCGTGAGTAAACAAAACCTGCTATTAATGTGAATCTGAGACAGGAAGGGAGCAGGGTATCAGACTCTGCAGAGGCCGGTGCTGCTGTCATACTATGGATGCTGCCGAAATTGTTCTCTACTCCCAYAGGCCTTGCCATTAGGACAGACTCCATGGGTACTACATGGCTATGTGCTCTTACTCTGTCTTAAGTATCAGATAGTTACTTAAAAAAATGCCACTTTTCTCCAAGAAAATAAAGTGGCTCATCCTGACACTTAACAGTAATTTAGTGATTTTAGAGTTCCTTCTAACTTTACAGTAAATGTTCCTGGGACTTGTGAACTTGTATTTACACACTCTGAGCATTGCAGCAGTTCCCTGAGGCTACACATTCTCGTCACTATGCCCGAACAATCTGAGACTTTGAGCCACTATTTAGTTTGTGGATGTGCTGGTAAAGTGACCTTCTGAAAAAACAGCAATTAAAGGGAAAATGAGAAAACTCTCCCTATGTTTTAGATAGAATATGAGGATTAATGATGGTAATGAAGGATCTAAGAATCTTGGAATACATTAACCCTAAGAAGGAAAATGGAGTTAATGCCTATCCGTCAGTCCTCTGTACCATCATTATAACAAATATGGCCCATGGAAAGCCTTAGCCCAAACAGAAACATGTTTGTATACRATTCTTACAAACAGTGCTAGATGTAGATCCACAGAGGACACATCTCACTCTACTGAACATACATGCACACTCATGTCCACACACATCATACTGGCCTATGTCCAGATCTTCTATTAAGTCAAATTAAATTGTCATCTTTCAGCCATTTCATAGTTGCTTCAGATAAATGGTGAAGTAGAATAAAAATGAGAAACCTTGGGTGGCCATAATATTTTTTGGTAATATCTTATTAAAATAACAACAACAACAACAACAAAAAACTCAGAGCAAGGGAAGGGTAGACAGTGGAGGGTCCAGAGAAAGATCAATGTCCTCTGTGGTGAGCAACGGGACAAATCTTTTCCAACACCCTGATAAATGACACGTCTACAGCAGGTTCTCACAGTATGCTACACATGATGGAGCAACTCAACAAATTTTGCTGACTACATGAAAGAATCACCTGGTACAAGGAGCGCATCAGGAATTACACACGGGCATGGGTTGAATCAAACTTTTCTAGCCCGGAAAAAGCTAAACTGGTGTGGGAACAGATTTTGGTCATGTTCCCTGTAAGGACCAAAATGTTAAGAGTCATGAAAGCTACGCTTAAGTAGGAGCCTTAAGTAGGACATGGACTTGAAGGCCACTGGAGTTTGTATGCAAAAAGGCATTTAAAATTTTGGTCTTCCTTAGAGAAAATAATATAAAGTTATAGTTTTATATATACATATATAGCCCTTTGTACTTGTGCTAAAAACAACAGGAAAGTTAAGAGTACCATGTTCCTAAACCTTAACAGCCCAGGGTCTCTTACACAGAACAATCATTACAGAGTTCAGGCTAAATCTAAGAGGTTAGTGGAGAACAGGCTATTGCTATTTGTACTATCATAATAATTCATTATAAGTCAGAATGCAGGCATGATTGTTAATGTTACTTAGCTGATGTTATATTGACATTTCTTAGTAATATCCTGTCCTGGGACTTTCAAAACAAGCATAATTTCTTTCAAGCTCTGAGCGAACCTGTGACTTTGGGCCTTCGCATTCCGTTAACCACCCACCTCAGTTATCGAGTGCCTCCTCCAGCTGTGTGAGTTTGGCAAGCTCTGTCTGGATCCTGGAGGCACTGTTATGTTACTCTTGCTTATCACAGTCTCTGGTTTTCACTGGAGGTCACCTCCCAGTATCACACACTACATCTTTAGCCTCTCTCCTTCCCTATCCATTTGTCTTGACTGTCTTTCCCCTACCTCTATATTTTCTGTGAGGAGCCAATAGGCTGCATAGTTCTTAATCATGGTAGAAGTATTGTCTGAACTGATAAGTCTATACACTGCCTTAAAAAAGTGCAATGTGTTTTACACAGTGAAGAAATGCTTTGATTTCTCTGTGTCCGTAGACATATTATAAACCACTTTATTTCAATGGAAGTACGATAGACTTACAAAACATCCATTAAACCTTCTTCGTACAAGTTGCCTCTGATTATGGCATTTCACCAGGACACAGTGAATATTAGCAATGTCTTTTTATATGTAGACAGAAAAAAAACCCCAAAATCTTCCTTTGCTTATAAATACTCGGGTAAATGATGAAAGGCTTTACAACCTCTTCCTTACTTGGCAACTGGTTCAGTTTTAAAGCTCTCAGTTCAGAATCTGGGCACCGAGCATCTGCAATTCTATGATTTCATAACACGAGCACTTGGTAAGTTGCTGGGAATGTCTTAAGCGAGAGGACTGTTTCTTTACTGCACGGAAACAGTAGGTACTGAAGCAGCGCTGAGCACCGTATGCATGGCAAACTGCTGTCCTTCGAGAATTTACACTGGGTTCTTAGAAACAGACAGGTGGGAATGTGTTTCTTTCCCTTGATCCATTTTATGAGTGGAAATCCCTCAGAAAAAGGCTTTGCTGAGAATGATACCACCAAACCATTTCTTGTGAACACAAAAATTAAAATTAAATAATTTTTGGACAGATAGTTCAAAAAAAAAATAACTGAAAAATGACTGCCCCTATGACATTTTAGTTTACATATGAACTATATAAAGGCAAAATGAAGCTCT
Organism: Apodemus speciosus; assembly: GCA_002335545.1. NCBI lineage: Eukaryota > Metazoa > Chordata > Mammalia > Rodentia > Muridae > Apodemus > Apodemus speciosus. Next base: position 16,643 of record BDUI01000919.1, read on the forward strand.
TTAGTCTTTTATAGATACACTAGGATTTCCTTCTAAGCTACAATCATGGCTCTTGAAATGTGTACAAAAATGTAAAATTTCTAGGTTCCTATTACACCTAACATATCTGTGAATAAAACTTTTATAAAAATGGGTTAATGTACATAACTTTATTATTTCATTAGACAAATATAACCTCTTGATTGAAACAAAATACTAATGTGAACCAAAATGTGGTCTAATTTTAGTTTATAGAAATGAAATACAGTTGAGGAAAAATGGATTTTATTATACTATACTTACCAAAGTGTCTACTCTGTTCTGTTTCAATTCTGCTATAGATAACTTTCACCCAAGAAATTAAAGAACTGAATGAAACATTATTTTATTAATTTTAAAAATTACAAAGAATCAAAAAGTGGTAGGAATGTTATAGTGGATATTATTTAGAAACAAGATGCTTGTTAGTTAACACTTATGCTTACAAGATAGTATTCAAAAGGTGTTTAAACCATAACATTACAGATCCAGAAAATTCTTTTTGYGGTTAAGAGTTTTAAAATGTTACATGCCCATTTATGAAAGAAAATAATTTTAGTTTATTTATTATTTAAACATGGTCCAAGCATGGAGAATTCTGAGCACTTGTGAGAAAACTCCAAGAAAACTAAAGAAGTCTTGTGACCTCAGGTTCGTCAAGAACACGGAACTGTTCTTGGAAGGAGCCTTCATGGCTGTCCCAGGTGTAGGTAGGAGAGAGTGATTTGGAGCAAGCTACTGAGCCAACAGCTACCGCAGGGTTTCCTGCTGTAGGAATATGAGAGCATCGGACTCCTGTGAGGATGATCGGGTTTCACCACCCATGTTAAGTTCTGGAATCTAAGTATCTTAATTCAAAAGTTAGGCAGGCCTCAATTTCTTTGTTTGGCGAGTAATCTCCAGTTTTCACTTGTCAACACAGAACCTGAAATCAGCACACTGACTCTCCATTTGCGTAATTGCCATCTTCCTGCCTCAAAGCYAAGATGGATTTACCTGGTGTTTCACTATTTGCTAGGTCTCTCTTTTGGGAGGTGCTATTATATTTGAGACAGGTAAGTGCTGAGCAGGGAATTTAGCTGTTAAGTCAATAGTAGTATGCCAGCTTGGTCTGCTTTTCAGAAAGATCATTATTATAAGAAAGCCAATAAATAAATAAAAAGTATAAAATATACATCTATGAAGAATCCTACACTGATTTCTCTAGTGAAAGTCATTAAGTGAGACCCAGAAGCACACCTATGTAATTAACACTTAAAAATATAACTTATCACAGTTATAGAGAAGGACTCCTCTTTGTCTCAGTGGAGGACTACTGGCTTTCATCAGTTCATATAAAATTTTATCTCTAGTCAATTATAAATGAACAAATAAAAAAAGTGAGTTCCTACAACAAGCAGTACGTCCATCCCAGTAGCACATGCTAACAACTTTAGGAGCTCTTAGCTCACAGATCCTTTGCTATTTCTCCCCTACAGATGACAATTGGCAAGGTCTGGAGATAATTTTGATCACTGTCACTGACAGTGTTACAGGAATCTAGTGAGCAGAGTTCAGAATGTTGCTCAATGTCTTACGATGTGTACAATTCCTATTTACTCCCAATCCAAAATTTCAGTTGTAGTGCTGTAGAGAACTGTTGCATAAAGCCAAACTCCCAAAGTCACTGGCCTTAAACTATAAGCCACATGAACATTTAAATTCCACAGTCGATGGCTGGTCTGAAATGAAAGCCTTGGCTAATAGGAAACATGTCCCCACATATATATGTGGGCAAATACGGAACACAGAGCTAAGGAACTATTTTTCAAGTAGTTTTCGGTAACTAATTATGCCAAATGACACAAACAGACAGCTGCCCATGTTAATATCCTTTTTTGAATTCTTCAAGGGAGAATGTAAAATCTGAACTCATAGACTATGCAACATTATCTGTTATGGAGATATTTTAAAGTACTTTATAAAAAGCAATGAGTACATTTCTAAAATGTTAGCCCATATGAATTATGAGAAGTTACAATTCTGTTTTTTAGGACAGTTTTTTCCCTATGCACAGCATTTTCTCCATGCATCACATATACTTGCTCAAATCCCACTCCTCTCAGAGGGTGAAGGAAACTTCTAAAGCTACAAGTCTCTGGCCATTTCTTACAAGTCTTATCTTCGGCCAAGACAGCAAACATGAGATCTAAACAGGCATAAAAATTACTTTTTAAGTAAATTATTTCTACTCTGGAAACAAGAAACCCAACACTMTTCTACTATTGGAGAATTCTGATCACTTATGCATGGAAGAACAAATATAAATAAAACTTGAAATACAACTTATTACAATTATTATGCTAAAATTAAAAATGTAACACTTTCATTTTCTTCAGGGTTTTCTTGTTAAAGGAGCATCTGTCTTCTGATAAAGGAGGCTGCCTGAAATCAATGTTCAGAGAGGGTTTGCTCACGGCTACAGTGTGATTGTTTGCTCATGGCTACAGTGCTGTCTTGCACAGATTTTCTCTTTTCTGCTTTTGAATTTCATGTTGGTTAGTTTTATCAAGCAATAAAGTGTACTGATGACCTGAAGACTGTCTATTTCTTTTTACTCAGAATTGTGAGAAATTACTTCCTAGGTGGGCACTATAGAGACCAATAATTGAGAAAAAAATGAAACAACTGGCTTGGCCTATAAAGAAGATAAAGAAAACTCAGTAATTTTGAGAAGCCAATGCTATTTACCATTTTGATTTCCATTTAAACTTCTTATATGGTGATCCAAAACACACTCTCCATATATTTAATAGTATGTYCTAATATCRAAAGAYTGGGTAAGGGAACATACAYATGGGATTCAGAGTCACTTGGGAAGARAGGGTCAGGATGGACTGTCCTCATTTTGCTTTTGGGCTGTCTGCATGRATGATCTTGATTACTTCAATTGATTTTAATTTGGTGGGAAGACCTGCCAACTGTGGGTGGCAGTATTCCCTAGGTAGGGGATCCTGAACTGTATGAAAGTGAAAACAGCCAGTCCAGCAGGAACTTGCATGCATGTTTTCTTTCTGCATTTAAAAAAATCTCTGCTTGTGTTTAGCTGCTTTATGATCCTAAGGCCTTAATCTCCCCACAGTGATGAACTGTAACCTAAAGCTTTGGGCCGAATAAGCCCTTTCTCTCTTAAGGTGGTCTGACACATTTTTTTTTTTTTTAAATCACAGCAACAGGAAATAGTTTTAGGTCTCTTAACAGTTCAGTTGTAAATGTTAAGTGCCTTCTACCAGGAGTCCACCACTAAATATTCTTTTTAGAGTAAGTCATAGGAAGAGGGTTAAGGGGGAAAACAAATTAGAAAGAAGCAGCAATACCGTGGCACTTTGAAAGATTTCTTAAAAAATCTAAATGTTTACAACTTGTTCTAGAATAGGAAGAGATAAAATAATTAGGTATAGAAGTGGGTGGTGGAGGCAAAAGGCTGTGAAACAGCTGTGTCTCTTACATTTTTTACAACTCTGAGAAAGACATGGGTCAAACACAATCTACACTAGTTTCTTTATTAGTTCTACAATACAGTTGTAATCCCATTACAAAGAACTTAAAGGAACTGTTGACATTTCTTGCTGACCTGTATTTTATTGTCTCAAGTACTGCTTGAAATACCAGGCTCCATAAAGAGATGTCTGCTCTAATGGTATTTATTGACTGTTATTATGTTGGAGTTAGCCTGAATAAACAAAGATGAATACTACATGGAATCAGCCAAATTGTTGGTAAGTAGGTTCACATTATTTTTTACAGTGGTTTGTTATTTTTAGCCTAAAGACTACACACATAAAGTAGGACATTATCCTTAACTAATCTTGTTATTATATGAAACAGTAATATTTACTAAGAGTACCTCTGTAAAGCCCCAAATGGAGATATTCAGAGGTGGATTGACTGTGAATTTAAGGGATTAAACTCCAGGGCCCTTCACTTGCCTGGCTTATTCCAAAGCTCTGTGCTTAATTTTGTAATCAGAGTTTTTATGCTGTTTTCTTGAAGTGTAGCCTACATAGTTACAGAGAAATCTTGATCCACCCTGGACAATAAAATGATACTGAAGAGAGTATGCCTGAAAAGCAAAGAAACAAACTGCACTTTCCTAAGGAGCATGCTGTTTACTGTCTCTAAATACATCTTCATTTGCTACAGTTACCCGCTTCTGCCAATAAAGAAATGCTACTTTGCTGTAGTGCCTGGGTTATTAAAGTCTAAATAAAATTTGTTCTTTCAGTGACTGAGGATAACCACAGTATTTAAAAAGAAGATAATGAGAAGGGTTCTAGGAATATATTTTTGCAAGTAAAGTATTGCACAGTGTAAGCATGAGGACTTACGTTCACATTTCAAGCACTCATGCTTTATTTTTTTTTAAATAAGCTAAATGGACCTGTAATCCTAGTGCTAGGGAGGTGGAGAGAGAAGGGCCTTGGAAGCTGCCTAGCCAGCCTTCCTTAGCTGTATCCACAAGCTCCAGCCTCAGTAAGAGACGTGTCAGGACACAAATAAGGTAGARTGCAATTAAGTATGACACAAGATGGGGACTTCTGTTCTCCATATACATGAACACATACTGGCACACGGGGGCACACAAACATGAACACATCCATACACATGAAGAAAGATAAGAACTTTAGATGCAGAAACCAACTTCCAGGAATAGAAGGTATGTTAGTGAGACTAAAAAAATTTCACTAGGACAGCAATACTTATTATCCATAGCTAAGTGATACATGCTTTAGAGAAAAAAAAATTCTGCCAATCTGATTGACTTTAGTCCCCAATGAAAAGAAGTTAGACAAGTTTACACATTCTGTGGGAATCCTCACCAGGAGCAACTCCACACTACCTGTGTTTCTGGTTTCTGAAAACCATAACTAATTCCATAAGTACCTTTAAACTCCACTATGGACTGAATATACTTTGAGCAAGGGCTTCAGAACTTTGGATCCACTATGTCTCTGTGTATTTCTTACAGTATCTTGCTTCAGTTTTTGAAGGAAAAAATGATAAAAAATTAAGTCAAGAAATAAAAACTGAAACTGTCCTAAATGGATATTAAATAATAGTTGAAATCTTTATATTCCCTACAAAACAAGTACAGCCTGTCTGATCTCATAACAAGATTTTTATTAAAATTTTCTCCCGCTGACACCTATTAAGCTGAAGATGTACTTCCTGGACACGGTAAATGATTCAACATTTTGTATTTTTTAGGTATATACTGGGTTCTAGCCCGCTGATGGAGCAGCTGGTCTGAGGGATCTAGAGAAACGAAGAAGCACAATGGCAGACTGCAGGTGAGCCCTGCAGGGCAGGTGATGGTGCTCCGGCCTGGCCTCGGCATCCAGACGAATCTGAGACTCACAAGAAGCCAGTATCTGCCAGTCCATAGACTGTAACTCCTCGGAAACTATTTTCTCCTTTATTATTTCATTTTACTTTATGTTATTGTGGCACTGGGGCCGATCCTAGAACCTAGGCATGAGCTGTGCTTTGTATGCCCAGCTCTTTCCATTCCTTTACATTTAAGATCTGTTACATTTGTTTCTCAACTAACCCTTTCCTGGAAGTACTGTAGTATTATTATGATAAAAAGTACAGATTTGAGAATTTGCCAACTTGGCATCTCGTCTTGGCTCTGCCAAATACTATGACGTGTCACTGACTTGAGCAAAAGTTTTCTGATATATACCTTAGGTAGTAACACTTCTTCCTGAGTCACTACACGCTTCTCAAAGCACCATTGACTTCAAAACCACCGTTCTTGGCTTTGTGGAGCAATTAAGTGAAGATCTCTGTGAGTGAGAAAATCTTGGGATCTCATTTGAAATGTTCTCCCATGTGGTTTGTACACAGTCAAATACTTTAAGATCACATCCTAACTTGTCCTTTCAAGAATTAAATGAAAACCATCCAGGTGGGAGACCTTTGTCAATATCCCATATGTCTGGTTGCTCTCAATAGTTTATTCTCCAGGAAGCTCAGAATGCCACAGTCAGAACACAGGACTGCTTCCCCAAAGATCTCCTGTTAGCCTTTCCATGGGCATTCTATTTTATTTTTGTAATGGGGGGGGGGCCAGGTTCACTGGGGGTTGGGGTAGAGCTGTGACACAAGGGGACATCAGGATGATATAAGGATTAATTTCTATTTGGTAATTTACTGTGTGTAAAATGCCTTGAAACCCTTGGAGAAAAGTGCTATATAAATGTAAAATAATAATTATAATAATAATAACTTCGACTATTTAACTGATCAGTGAATTAGCCAGAAGATTTAGTCTGCCAAGGGACAGGGCTGAACCCTTTATAAGCAGAAATCCTCTACATCATCATATCTCATAACTGCTATCACAAAAAGGGGAAACAAAGGGTGAAAATTAAGATAAATCCACAGTCTCAGCTGATTTAAATGACAGAGGATCACTAGTAATGTTTCATGAAAAGCAGGAAATGCAAAAATGACAGCTGCATTGTGCTTCGAACTCCACAAAGTCCTGGGGTTTTATACACTTTGTTCCTTATTTGTATGGAAAATATCTCATCAGTACAACATCTCAAATTTAGCATTATTAAAATGCCTAACTATACCTTGGGTTTGGTTAGAATATGTTTCTAATTTACTCCTATTGCGGGTAATACTTTTTCTATGTGAAGAATACTGATAAGGTTTTATGAAGTTCCAGGTAATATTTGGACCAGGAGTCTGCAGCAAACTTGACTCTCCATGTAAATGTCCTAAGACATCTATTAGAGAAGAATAAGCTGCGTGCCCACAAATTTAACTGACGAGACAGTTAAATGTCCGGGAGATACCTCTGCTCTCGAAAATTATCCGGTGTGGAAGCGCCTGGGAACCTCATGTGCTCAGCCCTAGCATTATTTGTTCCATATGTTTATCAGTTTCATGGAGATCTTCCTACCAAATTTTCTATATTAAACATGAATCTCTTATTAAGGCATAGAAAAGAAGAGACTATACAAGGCTTTGTAGGAACACCTGAGAATGCCCAAGAACCAAGGCTTAGCCAGTTTGATCTCTTGGTAAGGTTTTGTTCAGAAGACTCTAATGATTAGGCAGAATGAGTTTTGTTTTGTGGTGAATAGGCTTCGAGACCTTGGTTGAGTTTTAACTGTTTTACATATCAAAAAGAAAATAGTTTTGGTGTATAAAGAGAAACTGTATACATCTATAAAGTAAAGTGTCAAGTTGAGAGTTTTTAAACAGAGGGGGAAAAACCCACAAAATTACCAATTTACCAACCAACCAGCTAAYCAGCCAACCATATCTACCACCAAAAAAAMCAAAACAAGAGCATTTTGCACTTTGCTCTAAAATGAATCATTAACTGTTAGCCTCAAAGGCTCACAATTTTCAATATATAGCAGGAAGAGTGGGTGCAAACCAAGGGGAATGGGATTAAAAAATAAAGTAAAAAAGTATAGATCAAATTACCTCATAACATCTTAAATTCAGCTTACATCTGTCTGTAATGTAGAGCGATCGATGAAAGAGTGAATGAGAGAATTTAAAAGAATGAGAAAGACTGAGTTAAGATTGACTTTGTATGAAGTAGTAAAAACTTGAAATGTCATTGATTTATAGAATATTGGCTTGGGATGCACGCTACGGAACATTGCAGAGGATTCTAAATGTGATCTGTGTTTAAATACATCCATTCAGAAACAAAACATCAAGAAAACGCTAGTTCTGGCATAACTGCCTGCCTCCAGGGCTTCTGCAGACACTAGCACAGGACCGAGCTCTGAACTGCTTCTGGGGGGCACTAGCAGAYAGCCGTGTCCAGCTAAGTGCTGCCAGGAATGGTATWAWAAGCACTTTAAAATCCCAGTTTTCCTACACAGATACGAGTTCCTACTATATCATCAATGGAACTGCCAATGTCTGGCCTTCTAGCTATTCTGGTATTCTTTGCCCTTGTATTGCCAGATCAACTATTCTCATCAAAATAGGAAAATTGGCTGAGCCATCTGAAAGGCACAGCTCAGGAAAACTGCTCTGTTTAGTTCCCTGTCAGTGACTATTGTCTTATGCTTCTCATGTTCAGGAAGGTGTCTATACATTTAGTTACTATGTACATTACTGTACCTTTAATAAAACAGACTACACATTCAGTAAAGCTATGTCTTAGCACTGTCAATAGTACTTTAAAGGCTTTCTGTGCATTGAAATGTATTTAGTTGTCCAGAAAAGTAAAAAATAGCAATATTCTTTTAAAAGTTTGACATTACTCTCTTTTCAAAGAAGTTAATAGAACTATCAATGCACATGTAGAAAGGGAAGGAAAATTACAAGAGTCAAGCAACACACTCTTCTTACTGAATTTCTTCCACCTAAGTATACAATGGAATCTTCTGACGTGTGTTTTCCTTTCACATCATGTTCAGTTGAAGCTCTTGAGACAAAGAACAAAAACAATGCTCTAAATGTTCTAATGTTCCAGACTTGTGAAATTCTACTATGTTTGTTTTTACATTTTAAAAATGCAACTCAAGAATGACATTTTTCAAACTATTCCCATCACCTATAACATAAAAAAGAAGCAAGCAATAGTGGTCTCAACAACAGTCAATATTTATTTAATGTTTAGTCATGCCAAGCACCATGGTAACCCTGTGTATTAACTTGTTTAACTTTATAGCTTCACAATTAGGTTATACTATTATTTTTCCATTTATTGAAAAYATAATAATTAGAAGCTTTCTCAAGATAACACAATCAATATGTACAGTCAAGAGTTTAAACCCAGGGAGATAGCCTCTTCTACGTGATGATTATGTTGACTGCATTGGATACAGAGTGTTAGAGAACTGCATAGAGGATGGCTGGCCTCTCTGAATGTACCTGGATAATGTACTGGTTTATTTTTTCATGTACACACGTAACTATGATAAGTGTCTCTCTTTAACTTAAGGAAACTACTGGTTATTTATAGCATATTCTAGTTGTTAGCATCATTAATTTTACTCCTTGTAAAATTATTGGTCCCTGAAGACCAGACTTTCTTACTTCTCTGACCTCTTTCCCAGCTGGTCCATTTGTGATGGTGATCTTCATGGCTGAATCCTAACTCACTTGTCCACAGACTCCTTTAGTAGCACAGTAGTTGAAACTATAGCTCTGGAGTAAGCTCAGGTATCCGCAGTGCGGGACTCCACCACCATGCCTTAGCTCCGTTCTGTGTCTATGAATAATAATATGCTTTTCCTTTAGCTGTTATGTTAAAAAGGATAGTGACTGTTAAAGCTCAACAGGAGGTCAATGATTAATAAATGGGAACTTTATTATTATTGATTTTAACGTATTAACACATATGTTCTTGCCTCTGAGTAGATTATGTTTCTTTTCAGAGAGAATAATCAGTATGAATGAATCCTTTTTTGCCTTGTGTACAGTTTCTTGCATGTTCAATACATATAATAACATATTCATTTAATTTGTGTAAAAATTCCATGTTGTAATACTTATTTTCATTTTTACTATGCATATTGCTAAATGGATATATTACTTAATATGTGCCAGAAATACTACAAACTACATTATGGCATTATCTTATAAAATTTCCCTCCATAAGTTTCCAATTAGTGGATGTTAATAATCACTACTTAATACAGAAGGCAATTCAAGCTCACAACTAAAAAGCGTTCCAAAATGTGAAGACTTAATCACAGCCCTGTGCTACCTGCTAAATGATACACTTGTGGTCAGTTAAAATAGTTGCACTGTAAATTGTTCCTGTTATGAGAAAATTCATGCTTACAACCCACGAGAGTGGCCTGTATACTTATACTATGGTTGATTCTTTAGTTACCTATGAAGAGGCTATTGTAGGGACAGGTCTATGACAAGCATTGGGAGAAATAAAGCAATGCATCAGAAACATTCTCATCAAAAGCAATTAGAGACTGAATGTCATTTTCCTACTATTACTTTATGCATATTCTTATAAAATCAAACTTCTCTCCCTGCCCACACTTTCTTTTCTGCCCAAGTTTCGTAGTATTAAGTTTATACAGATTTTGCCCATAAGAAGCTTATATGACAAGGCAAGAGACCATTTTAATTATATTTACTCTTCATTTTGAGTAAGTTTCTTTTTTATATCTGACAAAGACTTTTGAAGTGAAAAAGAAAGGCAAAGCAACCTGATTTTTTTCAAAAAAAATCTTTCATGTACAATCTTTTGTCTGTAATCTCATAATAGCTTAGAAAATTTTTAAAGGAGGTTTTAGATGTTTTTGTTCTTTTCAAATTGGCAAAATTTGACTTTTTCTTCACGTTTGGATTGGCTTTACAAATTAACAAACAAGAAAACAAGAACATATTCAACCTTAAAAATAAAAGAAAGAAAAGAAAAGAAAAGAAAGAAACAAAACAAAAAACCTTCACTGGAGTCTTGGCATTGCTAACTAATGCCGGCTTCCACTCCTCTGTAAATAGAGTTGAACACTGCACAGGTAGGATTCACACAGAGCCAAATGTGCCACATTAGGAAAAGAAAGAGAGGGCAAGAGACTGCATAGCCACTGCAGTCAACAACTCCCCAGGAAGCCATCAGATTGCACATCTCCATCTAGGCGGCAGGAGTGGGGTGTTTGGGGCTATGACTTTTTGAGTGTTTCAGGTAGGCTTTTGGAAGCCTGAAGTATTACTGTTATGCTAAAATATACTGTGATCTTACTGTTTACCTGTGACTGTAAAGTGTATTGAGTTTGTAATTTCAGAAAGGAAGGACTTTCAATAGAAAGAAAAAAATCTCAAAAATCTTGTTACTAAAGATGCATTTATTATATGCTCACTACTGTAAAAAATAATGAGACCATGAACGTAGTAGACTTGGCTTGAGAAACAGTGTGGGGATGTAGCTGGCAAGGGTGGTAGTAAGGCGCTGCAGAGCCACCGAGGAAGCACACAGGTGCTTGACAGGAGATATTCCAACTTGGCAGGACAGGTGCTCTAATCTTTGTGCTGACTGACTTTTAAAGGCTTTCTAATAAATAAAGGAAAAGTTCAGGCTGGGTATAGTGGCATATGCCTTTAGTATCAGCACTAAGAAACTAGAGACAGGTGTGTATCTGAATTTAAGGCTGCATAATAAAACCCTATCTCCAAAAACAAGTTTAGATATTATTTTACAAATTTATAAGGGATCTATTTTAAAGATGAGAAATGATATAGTTGAAAAGTGGTGATTTATTTTAATTTTTCAATTCTGGGGATTCAAACCCACAGACTTTTTCCCCTTACAGAGTTTAACTTCCCTACTCTCTTTCAGACAGAATACCTCTTCCACTGGCTAAAATTTCTATCCTGAAAGGATATGGTTTGGTGTAAAATGTGACCATCTCTAAGCCATCTAGAGCTTGCCACTACTGGACTCTGAGAAGGGTGTAGCAGTGAGGAAGTCTGGCCAGGATACGTCACTCCCTTTGATTCTACATGGCGTCTCCAGGGCACCCACACTCTGGATTTGCTCTTGAAAGCCCAGTTTCATCTCCTATGAAATTCCACTCTGCCCCAGGTGCTCACCCCTGAAGTCCGCCCTTCTCCAGCACAAGAATTGGATCCTAGCCATTTCCTTGTATTACCTGATTTTCTTTCACCCTAGATGGGTTATTTTGTGTAAATCACTCCCCGACCCCCTGCCTCCTTCAAGGTAAAGAATCCCATTCATTTGCTAAAATGTATTTGAAAAGCCACTTCCTCCTCAAAGTTTTTATTTTCACTCACTGGAGAATCAACCCATAGTCTCTGATATCCTTGATTTCGCTTTCTTTCTGTTTTATATGGAAGCAATGCATTTCTAAGTTATATCTCTAGATGGTTATGAGTCTGAGGGTACTGGCCTTGAACTTACATCTGAGTCTAACAAACAAAAATCAGCAAAGAAATATGTTGTATTGATGTATCTGACTAAGTAAGAATGTTCACCTGCTACAATGGCAGGACCGGTGTGTGGTAATTGTGGTAATTGTTAGATGGACAACATGGAGTTATATTTGCTCACTCATGCCTTACTTTTAAATTCATTTAATAATTTTGCATGCTCACTGAAGAAACTACGGGCTGCTTTATAAAATGTTTTCTCTTAACTTGAAAAAAATCTTGCAAATCAAATCAATAAGAAAGAGAGAAACTTACTTTAAAGACTGTTATTGGATCAAGCAACAATGAGTACATTTTTGCATCTACCTAAGTACAAATGATGTCAGGAAGCTGTGATAAACTGTAGAAAGCTGAGAATGTAGCAGCTTACCTCCGTGCATTGCTGCTACCACATAGAGTCTAGGCATTTATTTGACTGCCTTATTCTGTGAATGGGTGCTTAAAAAAAAATTCATGGATAATCTGCCCATTGATACTAACAATTTAAAACAAACAAAACGATTTAATAGCAATGCTAGGGATAAATGGCTAACATTTACAGAGCCATTTATCGTCTAGGCAAGACAACAGATTCTAAACATATTTTCTCACTGAAATCCCCATCAAAACACAAACATAGCTAGCATTTGCTCATTCTAAAGAAAGCCATAACCAAGCATAGGAATATGAACTAGCTCCCGGAGTCCACATTATTGGAAAACTGAGGAAGAAGGGTTAAGAAAGCTAAAGGTCTTAATATATGGCATTAGACACTGAAAAATAGAAAATATTAGATAATATTTATCATACCATTGTAAACATTTTGCTTGTATTCACTGGTTGGATCTTTAAAACTGTTCTTTGCAAGTGAACAGCATCATTATAATTCTTACTACTTCTTGGTAGAAAACTCAGCCAGAGACAAAGTGTCATAAAACCACAAAGCTAGGTCAGCGGCTATGCAGTTGCCTGTCATAGACTTGCATCCTCAGAGCTGCATTTCTGTCTTTAGCACCTCGTTAGAGCGAAAGCGATTAAAGATAAAGGTGTAAGCTAAGTTACAAACACATGGTGGGTACAAAGTCGGCCTTTCTCTAAATGTTACTTCTATCCTTTTCTTATCAAATCCTATAAGAACAATCAGAGTAATATCACAACAATTAAGTTTTAATGTATAGCTGAGTTTTGAAGGTTTAAGATTTTATATTTTCGAAAAAGAGTGAATGTGGAGATGGTGAAAGCCGAAGGCCCGGAGTTTGCTAGGATACTGTGTCTCTGAGACATGTCAGAAATTACACATGTGAAGTCTTACCCACATGGACGTTTCAATAGGAGTTGAACTAGGATGACCAGACTAGACACTGTAACATCACGGGGAAAKCTCAAGCAAAGAACTACCAGCAGCTTAGGAATGCTGAGAGTGGGAGAAAAAGTCTTTCCCAGTGAAGGAGGACACTGAAGTTATCAAATACCAAAGAGTCAGTCCTGAAAACACACATATGTAACTTATGTTATACAGACTGAGAAGGCTGTATTCATGAATTTAGGAATATATAGATGCACACACAAACAAATATATGTAATAAAAATTTAAAAAGAGAAGGCTATGAATTTGAAAGAGAGCAAACATGGGAGGGTTTCCTAGGAGAAAARGAGGAAATGATGTAATTATATTAATCTCATTGTTTCTAAAGACAATCAATGTGCAATACAGTAAACCTATGTAATACAATGTTGAGTATTTTTTAACTATAGGTATAAACAAAAAAGGTGCTATATAAACAAAAAAGGTGCTATATAAAGGTATGTACAAATTTTAAAAAAAAAACATAAAGGGTGTATATACACAGGAAAAGGTATAACAGTATCCCAAAATTTGAAATTAGATTATTTGTGGATAATTTTGAGTGATTTTAATTATCCTCTTGTAGTTTAATCTATACCCATTAATTATTTTTAAATGAAAAAGTAAAAACCAGTAGCTATGATAGGTCACACTCCTATTTTAGAGAYGATAATATTGAGGGCAAGAACAGTAGAAAATGTAATTTTCCCCTTATTTAGTGGTGGAGCTTGAATAGAAACCAATGCTTTCATTTTTAATTAATGTGTTTTCTGACCTCTATTTCTTTTCAGGTGTTACCATAATGGAGAAATTCAAAGGGAAGCTAGGAAGAAGGCCACGGAGGTGGCTGGACATGCAGGGAATGAAATGTGCTGCCAGCCTCTACTGAGGACTCCCATATGGCTTCGGGCTCCTCAGCCGTCTCACCAGGCTACATGTTTCTGAGTCCCACCAGTACTAAGCAGAGCAGGCTGCTTACTAATGCTTTACTCACTCTATGGAACAGAGTATGATCTGTATACCACATGATTTACTGTGACTCTCAGCAGAGGATGTGATTGTGTGTGTGGGACTGGTTCACATCTCTACCTGTTGGCACTAAGTTTAGGGAAATAATTTGACTTGAGTGATGAAAGATTAAGTGACATTAAATGAGCAGAGACTTTAGATACTTTTGTAGGGGACCAATTTCTAAAATTGTTAATGGTTTATCTTCCCATAATAACTGTGTTAAAAGTGAAACTCATTTTTCATGAAAGGGTACAGTTCACATACCATATCATGGCTTTCTGTACTAATCTGGGATGAAAAGAAGCCACTGAGAGAGTGTGGGGCCCTGTTTCTGGAGCATTTCTTATTTTCCATCTTTGATGCAGCCTGGAAGGATGCATGTAGTACCAAATAATTATCTTCATCACCACACCCTGATATTCTTTCTACCTTATTGCCATTTGCATTTCAAGCCTCTTTAGTGCCTCCTGAAAAGGAGATTCTGCCCTGTGGTGAATTAGACAGGGTCAATCTTAGATTTCTGTTTGAAGATACCAAGACTTTGCCATCTCTCATTCTCCTGGCTTCAGGAAGTTTCAGCAATGCTCAGAAACCCTCTGTATTGGCTTGATATTTCAAATACTGACAGAAACTTTTTTGATTACTACTAATCAACTAGATTGACGACCATCTTCATCTTGATACGTGGAAAAATATTTAGATTCTCACACATTCCTATTAGTTTACCCAGAGTTAATTATGCTTTCTAGGCTATAAACTAAATTATACATTCTTTCATTTGCTAGGATATATAAGAAAACAAGCATGTAAGCGTAGCTTTTGTATACTAACAGCCCCATGTTTTATGTAGATATCCTTCAGAAATGTATAATGTCATAATATACAGAGGTGAGCACAGGGTTTAAGCTAGCTTTGTGAAACAGATCATGAGCTCGAAATAAGTCACTGGCCATAGTAGAAAGGAGAAAAGAAGGTGCTGTGAATCAATGGTTACAAACAATCCAACAAACTTGAGTATATAGCTCTGGGTCTTTGCCAGATCAAGGGCTGGATCAAGGGCTGTTGTGTATGCAGTAATCTGCATGGTAGTTTCAGAAGGCAGGAGTGAGTGAGTGAGTGACTGAGGCTGAATCAGTGAACAGGAGGAAGACGTTACAGTAAAGGTAGATTAGCAAGGTCACTAGGGTCTAAATGGGATAAATTACTCCAGAAACCCATTTTTTTAAACATCATAGTTGTCTCATCCTCAATAAGTAGAATCAACTCACCAATCTCTTCTAGCATTGCAAAAGATCTTGGATGTAGTGGTTTGAATGAGAATGGCCTCCATAGGATCATATATTTGAATACCTGCTCCCCAGTTGGTGGAACTGTTTGTGAAGGTTAGGAAATGTGGCCTTGTTGGAGCAGATATGTCCCTAGGGGTGGGTTTTGCTGTTTCCAAAGACTCATGCCATTCTCTGTGCTTTATYTCATGGATGTGAGCTTTCTGCTGTTCCTTTGCTGTTCTATCTTAAACTCTAATCTTCTCATCCAAAGCCCAATTAAATCCTTCCTTTAGAAATGTCTTAGCTCACTGTATTTTATTATAGCAATAAAAAAAGTACTAAGATACCGAGGAAGAGTATCTAGTGTACACTTCGGCTAGGAGCCTAGGCTTAAAGAGAATTGCTTCAGGGACTTCCTCAAGTTAGAAGTGAACCAAGGCATTAATAGCAAAGATGATGTACTAGTCTATGGAACAGGCTGAGACATTGATGTAACAGTGGGATAAATGTTATTGGAGTCACCAATCACTCTTGTTACATTTAAGGCCCACTCAATGAATGAAACCCATACCCAACACTGTCAATAATGTCAAGAACCTGTAGCTCTGAAAATAAACAAGGAATTACTGTTTTGCTAAATACGATAACAACAAAATGTGTCCTAATCACTTACTCATGGATTAGTGCATTCACTACTCCTCATCAAAGAAGCTTTTTCTTGCTGCGGATGGGAATTAAAATAGATAACAGGAGACTTCAGGATGCTCAACCCTAAATGGGTAGTCTTATCAAAGCTTTCCCCTCAAACTTCTAGGATCTAAGTAGCAGAAGGGGTAGAAAGTTTGTAGGAGCCAGAGTTGAAGGATGACTTCAGGAAAACTGTTTTTTTTTTTCCAGACACAACTGGGCAAATGTACAAACTCACAAACTGTGAGTGCAAGCAAAGCAGACAAAAATCTATCCCGGAGTAGGGAGGTGGGCATGGGGTCCTCACACATGCCTAGCTGAAGGCGCTGTTGGTACTTGATCGCTCCTGGAGAAGAAAAGCCTGTTTTCTTCAGTGGAGTGATAACTGGTATATCAACCACATGCCAGGGCAGGTCCCATGCCCAAGAATAATTGGCCAACATAAACTACACTCATAGGAGGGCGAGGGGWAGAGGAGGAGAAGAGAAAGAGGGAGGGGAAGACTATGAAGCTGGGTGTGGAGAAGGTGGGGAAGGATCTGGGTGACGTCCGGAGGGAGGTAAGTATCAAAGTACACTGAATGGCATTCTCAAGGGAAATAATGTAGGTATATAACACACTCACACTGTGACCTGGCTTGGGCAAGTCAGACAGCCATCCATACTCAACTCTCTACCACATAGGTTGTATAAATTCTTCAAGAAGCCAAATCTTGGCGTAAATCCTAAACGTTCAACTAAGAAATATAGTTCTCATTATTTTCTTGGGAGTCATTCCTTCACTATTATCCTATAGAATGATAYGTAATGATCCTTYTGTGCTTGTGAGAAAATGTTAGAACAAATTTTGGAAAATAAGTAAAAAATGGTGGTATTTTATATCATCTTGCCAAAATGTACTGAAACATTTCCTGACATTTTGAATTCATAGCAATATGCTTTTTAGTTAATATTTTCATAAGGTTTTATTAAAGTGTAAGGCACTTGGAAGTTTAAGGGTTATATCTAAATGTACTAGGTTTGGAAGTTGTAGACATAAATGAATGCTTTATAGAAACTTATCGAGGGCTGTAAGCTTCTAGAATAGATTTATCACTGCTGATGATCCCTGCTTCAGATAACTYTGCCCAAGCAGCTTTCTAAGGTGGGAATTCAGTTTATTACACAACTGACCAGGCAGCAGAAGACTTTTCTGGATCATACTGGCTTGGAGGCTCACATTAGGTATAATAGTAAATACTCTTGTGTTTTTAGAATAGTTGATAAACCAATCATTCCTGTGTTTTGATCTATAAAGGAAAGGACTGTGTCCTTAATCTCCAAAACTGCAGCAGAGCAYGATGGCAGGCTACAGTCCCTTACACAGACATATGTGGCTTTCCCCTGACAATGAGTGGGCAACTCTGAAAAAAAAGTTTCAAAATAGAACCCACCCACCAACATTTTCCACCCAGAGACACTAAACTCAGTTGCAAAGAAACGGCATGTTACTATTTACAAAGCTCTTTTCACCTTATATCCTGTCTTTTCTCTTGTGCATTTTCTTTCTTTTTTCCCCTTTCTCCTTGTTCCCTTACCTACTTCATTCTACCCATTTGCTCGCATTTCCTAAGGCCTCCTACCCCTATTATTCTAAAATCTGTTCATCCTGAAACAGGCTTTGCCAATGGAAAAGAAAAGGCCCCAGACAAAGCCCTGAGCTGAGACAAGGCCCTCCAGAGGGCGGTGAATGGTGACTGGGGTCCAGCATGTGGGGCTGAGCATGTTAACTACTCTGGAGGCTCTTCCCCGAAAGCCATTAGCCTTCAGCAGGCTTGATAGCTGTATCAAGCCTTGTGATTTCAAAGCTTTCATGGCTGACAAGGACTTGCTAATTTCAAACTTTCTAACCAATTACAATCACAAAGAACTCGGGACAATAATCAGTGAGCAAAATGAAACTGCTCTGGGAAGCAGCCTCTGCAGGTTTCACTCTTGAAGCCTGGCAGCCAGTGCGCAGCTGGGACTCTGCTTCACCAAGTAAATAAAAATACACCATAAAATACAAACAGACACAATRGACCCCACTTGCTGTTGTTCCCAGTAGTGGGGTGTGTAGAAACCTTGTCCTGCATTCAGCCCATTAATTTCTGATGGTGTTAATTAAAAACTTTTGATGCTGGTTTGAATGGAAAATACCTCAAACAGTGTTTCCTTTATTGAGGCCTAAGTTCTAAGTCTTGGATTATTAGGTTAAGCTCTGTCAGCAGTGAGACCAACAGAAATGCTTTTCATACCATCTGCTCTGACCAAGAAGAATAGAAATAGCGATAATAAATAAATACATTAGTCAAAAGGAGGAGGAAGAGAAACTGCTTAGTTGAAAACTCTGTATTTCAAGCCACTTTTGAAGAACTATATTGAAAATCCAGGGCCTTGAATACAGAACAAATGGGTAAGAAAAATAAAAGCGGAGGGAGGGAAGGAGGGAGGGAGGGGAGGAGAGAGAGAGAGAGAGAGAGAGAGA
>BDUI01000919.1:53227-64303 GCA_002335545.1 Apodemus speciosus
GAGAGAGAGAGAGAGAGAGAGAGAGAGAGAGAGAGAGAGAGAGAGATTGAGACTGGCCATTCCTTTCACGTAAGTAAGTTCACCTTTTCTCAAGGAGCATCTCAGGAGTGTGTCAATGGCATATTCTGCATGGCTTTTAAGACAAGATGAGCACTTGCCTTCTGCTTCATTTTATATACGAAGGTCTGAAGGCTGGGGATTAATTTTTCTGAGCAGCATATACTTTAAGACAGAGCTGGGTCTAGTAGCTAAAGCTCACTCTTAATTTTTCCACAGCATAGAGTAAATCAAAGCATATGAATTGAAGCTTATTTTAAATGCCATAGGGAACAATTTCAAAGGATTCTTTTATAAAACACAAAATCCTTACATTATGTAAAATGTTCACCTCAAAGCTGTCTTATACTTAATTTTTTATCTTAAACGTGAGTCTACTGTTGAAACTGTTACTTCTCTTCTCATTCCTGTTCTTATGATCTTAGATCATTGAGTAGACCTGCTTACTGTCCCCTGTGTATACCTGATGGATTTCTTCAAGATCTCCTCTCTCTCTCTCTCTCTCTCTCTCTCTCTCTCTCTCTCTCTCTCTCTCTGTTTAGTCACTATTCCTCTCTTCATATGGAAGTCATATTTTTTGTTAAAAAGCTTTGATATATGTTGAAATTATAAAGAAAAATATAAATTAAAAAAACCTATAAATTCAATGATATATAATCAGCAAGTCTTAGGCAAATACTTAACATTTTGAAAAGTGTGACAAGGCAGTAAACAGCAAGGGTAGTCTCCAGCTGACAGGCTTCCCTCTTGAATGTTACCACTGTCTAGATCTCTGAATGGTCAATATGGACATTGGGGCACACTAAAGTGTCTCATCAAAGAGAGACAGCAACACTTCTTGGTCTGCAGGCCACCGATTTCCCCTAATAGCGGACTGCCTTTTGGTGCTCTTTATGGTCTGTCCATCCCAAAGACACACATGTTTGAGCATAGCTATGGCTCAATAGGAAAGGATCCAGAGAAATCCTAGTAGCTTAATGCAGCTTAAAGATGCAGGTCAAATGCTCTCAGTTCCAATGGAAGGGTTGTAAGATGCACACTGAAATTTCAGTTATGCAGTAAATGCAGAGTAAGAAGGTTAAAAGCAGGAAGTCTCTGGATCTTAAGGGTATGGCTACCAGAATCTTGTAATTAAGATTGTGTCACTGTTTCCATTATGAACCTTATTCTTATGGGATTTATAATTCAGCTACAATGATTAATTCTAGGCAGTTCAAGCAACCGGACAGTGGGACACTTTGTTTTCTTTTTATTACCTAAAAATGAAAACATTCAGTAACTATTCATCCATCCCAATGGCATCGGTAGTCTAAGCTCACAGGTTTCTGATAAGAGTAGTTCATAATCAACAAGGTAAATCTACAGGAGCCAGGGTGGAAGAATGGATGCTAATCTGGTATGAGAAGAATAAAGAGGTTGCCTATTAACTGAAAAGGTTTAATGTAGATCACTTCATTCCACTTTACTGGTGTGAACAGGAACTCGACAACATTGTAGTGAGTAGGAAAGTCTACTTATTTTGGCTAACTCTTTTTTTGTGGTTACAATCACAGGAAACAAGAATTTTTGATGGTTTCTTTAGATCTCTTCTCGGAGTGGGCATTAGCTGATAATTAAAATGTTTCCTTGCTCTGGTTTCCCTAGCATTGTCTCCTAAGTTATATGGTGGTAAAGGATAGAGAGAGAAATCAGTTACTAAATCAATAATCCTGAGGAAAAGAGGACCTACTGTGAATAGTGGTTGGAGTGAGAAATGCCCTTCGTAGTCTCAGACACAAGCACYTTTTCTTCAGCTTTATCAGGGTTTGGGGGAAATTTAGGCAATAAGGCTTCACTGGAGGAAGGACATCTACCACTGGGTGCGAGCTTCAAGACTCACAGCCCCACCTACTAACTACCAGTTTGCTCACTTCACTCTGTGCTGTTTCAAGTTCTGAGCTTTCATCGTCCTGTTCCTGTCACAAGTCCATGATGTCCACACAATTATGGACTCTCACCCTCTAGAACCACAAGACAAGCAARCTCATTTGTAAGTTGCCTTGGTCAGGGTCACTTCTTACTGAAGCGAGAGCAAAAGCAATTAATACACTGAGTATATTCTACATCTCACAGTGTCCACTTGTATTATTTCATTTAAGATTAGCCTACTGTGAATTACACTGCAGTGCCTTACTGATTAGCAAGCAATCTAATTACAGACTTGTTATTATTCCATCTAAGAGTGTACTAAAGGTAATTTAAAAATTATGAAGTAAGTCCTGAATTAGGAGTCATACCCCACATACACATACATCACAATGCATCAGAATATGAAGCCCTCTAAATGAAAATTCTTCCTCGTCAAAGAGGAAGCCAACTCATACTCCAAGTTACAAGGTGCCATGAGTAACTCCCTCAAAAGTAAGTTCTTGTTTTACTCTCAGTTCTGAAGTCACTCCATGTTTAAGCGAATGCCGTGCTGCCTTGTACACTTGGAAGATGCCCACTGCCTTAGAAAAGTGATGTACATTTTCCTAGGATTTGGTAAGTTACCTCAAGGTTTTTATTGCTTTAAAATTTTCAATTAAGATTTTATACTAGATAAGAGTTTTAAAAATATAATGCATAGAAAATCAGATGATTAGTACAATGTTATCATTCCCATGTGTGTACACAATTGTTTTTCTGCTTGCCGAAGTTTGTGGCAATTAATATTAAATAATTAAAGAAAGATACACATTACCTATATTAATCCAGGAGAAAAGAAAACAAATGAGAAAATAAGAAGAGACTATATATCCACAGAATTTTAATCTTAACATATTTATTAAACAAAAAAGAGGTCATACATAGTGCTTTGGTATGGTCTTATGTGTAGTTGTTTTAATAATGACTCCCTTTTTGGTCTTTAATGCATCTTTTTATGTAGCTATGGTATTTTATGTTTTTCCTTTCTTTTTAAAAACTGTAATTTTTAATCTTTAAAGATTATTTATTCTTCATTATATATATGTTATAAGCTTGTGTGTGTTTATGTACATAATGCACATGCAGGGACGCACAGAAGTCAGAAGAAGGCCTAGATCTCCAGAATTAGTGAAAATTGAGCTTTTATGTGTGTGCTGGTASTGAACCTTTGTCCTCAGCAGGAACAGTAAGTTCTCCTAATCTCTGGGCCATCTCTCCAGCTATTTCCAATTTGTGTATATACATGTGTTAATGTATAGGGATGTGAACATGAGTGCATGTGTTCAYGGATGCCAGAGGTTGTATAATGCCAGATGTGCATACTAATAACTGAGCTTGGGTCCTCTGGAAAAGCAATGCATGCTTTAACCATTGAACCATATCTCCAGCCCCAATGTTTTTCTTACAAATATTCATATTTAAGGTCACATTATAGCTTATCAAGCAACCAAGAAAAACATTTTAAAGGACTGCAGTCTGAAACACTATACAGTTTATGTTTACCTATTAATAAAAAGCATTCTTTAAGAAATGTATGAAATTGAAAGTATGTTCCATTTCATTCTACAATGCAGAATTTGAAGGCTGAAACTTGTGTGTGTGTGTCTGTGTCTGTGTCTGTGTGTGTGGTGTTGAGAGAGGGTGGTATTTTTAATAGTGCAAATATGTCACTTTTCCTACCAAAGAATCAGAAATAAATATGAAGAGAAAACCTACTCTAAGTTTCAAAGGTTGGACAGGGGTGACAGCGGACCCTTGTGACCACCGTCCACAACTTCCCCTTGTTCCTGGGGTTTGACAGCAGGTCCATGCTACATTATTATTCCCAGGCCCCTCTGAAATCCCAGGTCCACACATGTACACATACCTACACACATCCTTAAGACCTTTGGATATTTAAGAATACTTGTAAAACCATAGGCACATGAGGAATTACGTGCAGAGTGGGTGCAAACAGGCAGATATAACGAATGAAAGCTKGCAGGCAGGCAGCACTGCTCACCCCAGCCCACGGCTGTACTGTGTCTTTACTCCTTTGCTCATCTTTGATAGGCTCCCTCACATCAGATTGGGAGCAAGAGGGAAGGAACATTAACTCCTGGTTTAGGAGACACAGAAAGAGCTGGAACCTTCTCCCCTCTCGAGTTCCCCAACCCCATCAGGAAGAGCCACTGTGTACTAAACACTGAGGAATGCAGTAGCAGCAACTACTAGGACTGCTTTGTGACACTGGAAGAGGTGGGCTGTGTGTCTGCATGCGTCCGGAGGACATCAGATTTCAGCTTTTCTAATTGCTTTGCAACAAAGTTGGGGAAGGAATGCAGTCCTCAAAAGAAATAGATATGGTTTATGGAAAGATAGAGATACTTCTTTTTAAAATCATATTTAAACACATGACCAAGCTATAACTTGTGACATTAAAAAGTAAAGTACTCAGTTAACTTGAACCAGCTGAAAATAACTCACAACATCCTCCTCATAAAACAAAAGGAAAACAGAGCAAACCCTCAGGAGCATTGCTTTTGCCTGTGAGAACAGACAGTGATCCAGGGTAACAGATGGAAGGCCATTTTTACTCTCACAGCACAYGTGCTGAACACAACTGCAAGCATCCCTCCACTCACACTGAACAATGGTGACTCTGGCCTAGTGCTTCAAATTCCTCCTTTGGGAGCAGATATAAGACTTCAGAGGGGCCTGGGAACAATAATGTAGCAAGAAACATACCTACCAGTCAAACCCCAGGAACAAGGGGAAGTTATGGGCTGTGGTCAAAAGGGTCCAGGTGTCACCCCTGTTGAACCTTTGAAACTTAGAGTAGGTTTTCTCTTCAAACTTACCTCTGATTCTTTGGTAGGAAAAGTGGCATATTTGTACTATTAAAAATACCACACTACCTACTATCTAAAAACTTTCATAAATCAATTAATTAAAAGTAATAAAGCTTCCTGCTAATTTCACCTCAGAGTTGAAAGAAAGGTTATTTTCTTACCTTATACCATGTCTTCTGAACTGTCAGTGTCATTCAGTCAAAAATTTCAATGTTAGTTCACTGATATTCAACTCTTTATTACAAAACTTGAAGCAGTAATGAAGTGGTGCTGATCTGCTAGCTTTCACACTATATAACGTCTATATTTATATGCTTATGCTTCTATTTGGATCTATATTTATCTGCTTTATCTGCCTACAGTGCATCTGTTTCTCATACACACAGACATATATTTATATATATACACACATACTGTATATATATGTGTTAAATATAAACACGCACACCACAAGAATGTATTCTAGTGTGCGTCCTTCAGCAGCCATGTAGGTGCATAAATACTCAGACACATGACAAATTTACAAAGAGCAAAAGCATACATGTAAATACAGTCGCTGGGGGAAGGCAGCACAGCTTAGAGCAGTGCCTGCCACACTCGGCTGCTGGCCTTTAACTAACAGACTAACACTGTCCTACGTCATGTCATTGGCCAATCTGAGGAGAAATATCTCTGAGGTCAAGTCCATCTAGACAAATAGAAATCCTGCATTCCTTCTCACTCATTTTAGGGGGTAAACTGAAGTACTCAGCAACAGAGTGGAGAGCTGTCAGCAGTCAGAGTTAAGTCAGAGTCTCAGCATTAAACTGAAGTACTCAGCAACAGAGTGGAGAGCTGTCAGCAGTCAGAGTTAAGTCAGAGTCTCAGCATTACCTTCTAAGCAACTGGCCTGTGCACCAGGCCGAACTGAAGGAATGAAACTTAGTTCACGATTAAATGATTATCCTTTTCTGCTACCCCTTCCTTCTTTTAAGAGTTATTTTATTTTAAATTATGTTTACATGTGGGTACCTGTGTGCATATGAGTATGGGTGTCCGTGGAGGCCAGAAGAAAATGTTAGATCTCCTGGAGCTGGARCAGTCTGATGTGGATGCCCTAAATGAACTCGGGTTCTCAGAAGGGCCATCGATCGCTCTTCCTATCTCCATTCTTTACACATGAGGCAACCACCACTGCGCTAAACATTTTTGCACATATTATTTCATGTAATCCAGATAATTTCTCTATAAAATAAGCATTATGGTTACTTTTCATTTTGCCTTGGACTCAGAAATCTAAACAACTAACCCAGGCTAGTAGTCAGAAAGGCTTATTAGCTCTTATGCTGCTCAAGCATCCCATTTCACAGTAGACCAAGACAACCTCTTACTATGTGTATGGTTATACTATCAGTGCCAACCCAACCTAACCAATACAGCCTAGTGATCATGTCATCTGACAACAGTTTTATGAGACATAATAAGCTGAAAGCAGAGGCTGACTCAGTGTCTCTTTCATCAAAGAACCACAGGAAACTGACAGCACTGATCCGGAAAGGAGACAGAGATGCAGGCTGAGAGACATTCAAAGGRCGGAGAGTTGCAGCCCGCCCCCTGGACCCACCCTTGTCTACATTTGGAAGGGCACTTCTACAGAAAATCTCGATTAAAAGCACAAGGTAATTCCCCCAAATTGTATTTTGCCCCACTCACAAGGGCTAGGAACAGACAGAAATGAAGTCATGTCTGTATATTGTAGGCAATTTTCTCCAAGTATCATCAGAGATTGCCAGTTTTGAGGCATCCCMAAACAAAGGGTTTTCATACTTTTGCTGATGATACAAAACTGTGTGTAGGGAGGTGTCCTATTGACTGAGACTCCCTGGGCATGCTACATCTTAAGATAACACTTGGAAGTTATACYGATCCATTCCTGAAGTGCCTCATATGTATCATAGTGATGTTTACTCTGTATTTGTGACTTAATCAAAAATTTCAAGACAAGTTTTAGATGTTTGACACAAATAGTACATTTTACTTAACTCCTTAAGAACATATACTCCATGCCTACAGAACACAGAACGACTATACTGTAGGGYCTTGCAGATATTTGATCACATTATGAAGCCCAAGATTGTATTTTTTTCTGAAAAGCCATGTTTCYAGTTGTGCTGTGGCTCAGTTCGTAGCGCACACCWTTAATCCTCTGACTGGAACACAGCCRCGCTCTTAGGACATTTCTTTACTCTCAAACAATGAAGGTAAAGCTAGCTTGTAGAAGGAAGCAGCCATGCTTGAAAGTGATATATAATTGAGTGGCAGACAAAGTGATGAATCAGAGAAAGATTTGATAGAATATGTATGTCCAACTCTCATGAGAAGAAACAGAAAAGCTACTTAAGAGAGCAGTGCAGAGAAAAAGAGAGAAGGCAGTTTTACTGGGGCAGTTACACAGAGRCAGGTTAGAGAGAGAAAGAAAAGGAGCCAGATAATGAGAAGGAGCCAGAGGATTAGAACAGGTTGCCAAAGATAGTATTAGTATTAGTCCAAGCAGAGAAATTCAGTAAGAAAATGAGAGAAGCAAGATTGAATCAGTCAGCTTGGAGAGGCGTTTGAGCCAGAATGGCTGAGTGGAACCAGCCAGTGGGAAATCAGAAAGAACTAAAAAGGGATAAGCTTATTCTGCAATAAGTCTCAGAGACTGAAAACATTCTAGGCCTAGATTAGATTTATAGAGGMTAGAAGCTTCCAGAACTCRGCCTAAGTTAGCGGACTGAAGCAATTAGCCTCCAAGACTACAACTGCAACAGAAGACTAAAAGTTATCTTAACAGTAGGGCTTAAAATCATAGATTATGCTTTGAAAATGAAAACTAGAATTGAATATGAATCTCAGGACTGGCAATATTTATAAAAACCTCTCTGAATCTGGCTGATCAGCTGTGGAATGAATCCATGTCCATTTGTAAGACCACTNTGGCATGCAACAAAAACACATGTTCCACTATGTTCATAGCAGCCTTATTTATAATAGCCAGAAGCTGGAAAGAATCCAGATGTCCCTCAATGGAGGAATGGATACAGAAAATGTGGTATATTTATACTACTCAGCAATTAAAAACAATGAATTCATGAAATTTTGAGGCAAATGGTTGGAACTGGAAAATACCATACTAAGTGAGGTAACTCATTCACAAAAGAATGCGCATGGAATGCAGTCACTGATAAGTGGATATTAGTCCAGAAGCTCAGAATACCCAAAACACAACCCCCATATCAAATGAGTCCCAAGAAGAAGGAAGGAGAGGGCCCGGGTCCTGGAAAGGCTTGATGTAGCATTGTAGGGGATTGTCAGGAAAAAAGAGTGGGAGGGGGTTGATTGGGGAACTGGCGGAGGAAAGAGGACTTATGGGACTTGGGGGGAAAGGGAAAATCATTTGGAATGTAAACAAAGAATATAGAAAATTAAAAAAGGAGGACATTTTGATATATCTTTCTACAGAATAAATGACATGGAACTCTCTTRGGAATAATAAATATAAAGTAACATTTTGTTGTCGTTTAATGAAAGATTAATTTCTTGGTTATTAGACACAATCTAAATAAAGATAATAATAAAAGCATTTCATAGTGTCAGGTTTWAAGTAGAAGATCTAAGGTATTTAAAACTCTCTTGGTTTTGTGATTGCTGGGACTTCCATTTAACAATGGGACAAAATGATGCTCTGATATACATCTTAACATCAATAGCATTAATGATGGTGAGGATGACAWTGAGGACTATGGAAAAAACCACAGTCAGGGATAGGTAGAATCCCTGCCCTCTGACATTCTGACATTTCCACAGAGGCCAGTAGAGTAATAATTACTGCAAGGTCACAGTTACAAAGGGCTATGCTTTTCCCCGAACTCTCTGAGATTACCCACAGAGGCTCCAAACATTAGGTAATGCTGTGTACATCTCCTGAGATAATGAGGGTGAGTCAGGGTTAGGTCAGGGTTTCAGGTTAGAGGGGTGGGGTGAAGGGTAGTTTTCAGGTCAAGTGATGAGAAAAGTTTAATTTAGGCAGAGAATGAGCTCCAGGGCACTTCATGTGAGGAAACAGAAGACACAAACACTACACAGAGAAGGCAGCTGCAAACACAGACTCTGTAGGACTCAACGGCTAGTGGCCTCAAAGCAACTCCCCCTCCCCCTACATTCACATACACTGAGAAATGAACCAAAAGGCCCAGGGTGCAACATAAATCCTGCTATCCCAATAACACACACAGATGTTCCACCATTGTTTTCTTTTATTCACATTTTAATTAAAAGATGAGAATCAAGCATTAAAATGTTATTAAATAGCTTGGTTACATGTTCACTATGCCATTTATTATGCATTTTCAGGAGGACTACTGGAAGTTTTGCGTCAGTGCTACAGGAGTCCTGCGAACTCTGGCCCTTTTAGCTGACCAAGTATATGTAAGACAGCTTTTCTGGCCCAACCAGTAGAATGCTTGCTCTCACTTCTCTAACTCTCAGTCAGTCAGCTCCCATTCCTCATTGTACCCGTTGGCAGAGTGACAAGCTGCACTGCACTGCTCTAACACTGCAGGAGGTCCTAGGTCCATAGCAACCTTTCTGATTTTTCACAAGAGGCCGGATTCCAAATACTCTCCCATTGTCCTCACATGAAAATGGTCTGCATACTCGCATTGTGCTCTTTCTCTGTGCTGCTTCAATACCTCAGCAACACGAAGCTACCAAACGAAGAACCTTCCATCCCAGGAGTTACACATATGCCCCCAGACTAGACACAGTGGGAGAAATGGAGACAAGCAGGCTTTTTCTCCTTCAGCAACACTGGCTATTTCTAGTTTATAACTTGTCTCAGTTTACTCTTGTCCAACCCTTTCATGACTCTCTAGTATTCCGGGTTTGTATAAGCATATTCACAGGTCTTCATTTCCCAGATCCCATGAACATCAAGCCATTCTTACCACCCACCTGAATTCACCTACTGCAGGTGTCCTATAGTCTGCACAATACAGTTTAAGTACCTTTACCATATGGCACCATCCTGGAAGTCCAAATTCATATCATGCTTTCTGAATGAGTACATWGGGTTGTGGGTTCTCAGAGGGCAGAACTCATGTCTCGTGAAAGTGTGGCTCAGTGCCTGCCTAGCACACTGTGAGTGATCTGACAAGAGGAGGTGAAAGTGCTTTTCTTTATTTTTCTAGTTTCTTATCCAGGGTGGACAGTGCTTGTCTAGCCCTGGCAGTCAAAGGAATCCACAGTAATCTTGTTGTTATCTTATTTTACTCATATTGTCTTAATTGCAGCATCAATGACTACAGGAAAGATTTGGTTGCTCTGGGTAGAAGCCTGAATCTGAAGGAAGTAGGTTTGCTATGCCCACAGAAGAGACAGGGCTCAGAGGAGAAACTGCAGGGTTTTAACTTCCCCTCTGAAGGAATTCTTAAAAAGTTACCACAGAAAGAACGAAATTGGCTCAGTGTTCTGGCAAGTATCTTAGCAATATGTGTCAAAAACTTACAAGGATATGAACGTTGTGATCCCAGAAAGTGTATATCTATGATCTAAAGGAAGTAATCAAAAAATCTACATACTAATTTGGAAGCAAGTATGTTTATCATGTTTTTTAGGATTGTGAAAAATGAAAAACTTTATCTGACAATAGTGTTGATTAAATAAATGATAATACAACAATATACTGGCATGGTGTGCAAATATTAAAAATATTTGGATACTGCTTAGTGACACAAAGAAAACAAATGAAAAAAATCTAAAAATATATAAAAAGAAATGTATTGTTATCAGTATATATATTCCTCAGTTAAATACTGTCTTAGTTAGGGTTTGCTGATGTGAACAGACACCATGACCAAGGCAACTCTTATAARAACAACATATACTGGGGTCTGGCTTACAGGGTCAGAGGTTCAGTCCATTATCATCAACTATGATGGCATGGCAACATCCAGGCAGACATGGTGCAGGAGGAGCTGAGAGTGCTACATCTTTATCTGAAGGATGTGAGGAGAAGACTGGCTTCTAGGCAGCTAGGAGGAGGGTCTTAAAGCCCATAGTGACATACTTCATCCAACAAGACTGCACCTACTTCAACAAGGCCACACCTTCAAATAGTGCCACTCCTGGCACCAAACTTACCACAGATAACATTGGTGTAAATGTCTGAAAAGTAAATCTGAAAAAATTGGAATCAACAGGAAACAGTATACCTGGTTGGAGT
>BDUI01000919.1:89144-101404 GCA_002335545.1 Apodemus speciosus
AGATATAGTAAAAAGTATTTAGAAAATAGTACAGCTGGAGCTAGCAAGATGCTCGGTGGGTAAGAGACAGCATTTGTTGCTCTTGTAGAAAACTGGGGTTCGGTTCCCAGAACAAACATGGCTGCTAACAACTACTGTAATTCCAATTCTAGTGGATCTGATGCCTTCTTCTGACTTCTGCAGACACATAATTGTACATAATAAACATGCAGGCAAAGCGATCATATATGTAAAATAAAATGTAAAACCCTCCACATTTGGCCTTGTCATTCAATCTTATATTTTTGGTTGTGAGCCTAGCCTTTAATGGCTGAGCCATCTCTCCAGCCATAGGAGTTGCTAATCTTATCTCGATTTACCGAGTTAACTATCATCATAAACAGCTCGGGAGAGACTGCACCACACAGTATGGACTACGTTCTCTGAAGCCATTCTGCTCCCAGCAAGCACTTATTTTAGAGGCACATGACACATGATTATATTTAATTGCTATAGTGGTCCACTCTAGATTGACAGCAAACTGTTCTCCCAAACTGATCTTTCATACTAACTACAAATGAGAGAGTTTCATATCTCTGGTTGTTTGTTTTGACTTATGACCTAGAATAGGACAAAAACGTATGATCTTACTGATAAATCCTCTGTCTCATCTCTGGTACTCCATCCCACTTTTCATGATCTCTTTGGCTTCCCTGGTACTTTCCTAGGAAAATGTCATCTCTACATAATCATGAAAGCACCCTAAAACAGAACACTTGTCAAAGAGAGGCCACTGTAGYAGGACAGTAGAGCAGATTTTAAACAAGGTGTCCTCCTTAAGTCCCCATAGGGGCTGGTGGAGGACAGGGGTTTTGCTCTGTCTCCTTACACGCTCTGTATGCCTGCAGTATTTAAACTCTGTTACTGTACTTAGAGCTACATCATTTTCCTGTCTACTCTGGATGATTTCCTTTGCCAAATATTCAAAACAGCTTTCTATTTTTCAGCCTTTAGCTGAAAAAGGTGGTAATATATAATGCTTTTATTTTCCATGCAGTCTTTCTCTAAGGCAATCATGTACCCCGACCTTTACCTAATCAAGAAAAGTTGTTTGGGCAGTGGGGGATGGGGAGGCAGGTTGGGCTTTAAATGCACAAATCAGTTCTAATAAAAACACTGAGATTCAGGTGCCTGGGGTTAGAAATACTGGAGGGAATTCAATTACACTAATTAATATTTAAGAAGGGCTAGAGATCACATACTGAATGTGGGAAACTAGGCCAGTCAGACACGAGCATATGGGGAGGGCAAGATCAACAGATAAAAGTAACAAACAAATCATACATAAACGCTCCAACAGAAATGGAATGGAGAATATAAAATAAATGTTCCAACAGACACTGAAGAGGAGGTGAAGTAAATGGTCTACCAGACATAAAAGCAAAATGTTCCAACACAACAAGACATTTTATTGCTTTTGTGTAAACAGATATAAGAATTATTTTTCCAAATAAGTTACTAGGAAATGTTACCCCTTTCTAAAAACAGACYTCGTCAGGGCTGTGTGCATTCGCAGTGTGCTGTGTTTACTCTCTTTCCTTACAGGCTCATCTCAGAGAAAGCTCATTAGGCCTGGATTTCTCAATAGTTAGTTCCTTATGGCTAAGTCTTCATGGATACCCAGAAGCCAATGGAAGGTTGAAACCTTCCTGCTTCTTTCTTATGGTTTTGCAATATGGTTGGTGTAATGCCRGATTCTTTTGATGGGGAGGGACTTGATATTTCACCTGCAGCACCGATTTCTAGTACCTCTTTTGTGCCTCTAAAGGAGGCACTGCCAGTGCCACAAATACCTTGTTTCTTTCATGAAAATGGCTTTTCTTTCTAGCCTGTAGCATTCTTATTCCTTTCCTTCCTCACCCTTAGAGCTCTCTCCTTTCTGCATTATTGGAGTTCAGAAAAGCATAATCCAGAAGAGTCTCTGAATTGCCTTTGTGAACTATGTTTTCAGTGTGAAATGCAATGTCTTCCTATTCATTTGGGTGGCTTTTGCTATCCACATCACACAGAAGTGTAAGTAGAGGTAGAAGTCTGGAGGAGATGAAGGGCCACCCAAACTGAGAACTGAACTCCTCTGCCAAATTCTTTAGCATACAGAGCTGGTAATTAAGGGACCCTGAAGAATCAGTGTGTGGCAATATTTATGGTCATGGATAAAACAAACAAAAAARGAGGTTCTTGCTCTTAAGGAACATAACCTATGTTTGAAAAGTTATTTAAATAAGCTGAAGATTTCAAGATAATACACCCCCAAAACTAAATTGACTCTAAATAATAAAGAAGCAAGGAAACAAAACAATAATTAAGACTATGTCCTAAAAGTGTTAGAAGTAAATTAGCGGTCTCTCAAACTATTTAACATTCCCAGGCTCTACAAAGTGATACTTATAAAAAAGTTCAGGACTTAGTCAAAATATTTAAAAACTGATATCAATTTATTATTTTGATGAGAATGACAAACAAACTTTAATATATAGAATTTGATGTATTGGAGGTCAGTGTTACATTCTAAATATTTAAAAGGGGTTAAATAGGTTTTTTTTTTTTGGAGGCCTTAAATTAAAACACTGAGTTTGCATGACAAGATAACAGGAAAAAAATGGAGTATTCTTACTTACTGTGTGTTTCACAACTTTTTGACACCATGGGGTATTTTATTGTCCATAAAAATACACTAAAGGCTGAAGCTTACATAATAATTTAAACCTGAATTTCCATTTTTATATATTCACTTTGGTAATATTACTGCTTGGCTTTGTAATGCTCAATATGGGAAATAATTTGAATTTATAAAATGAGCATATTGTAATGATTATTATTTCAAATGTAAAGATGCAGTAAGGTTTAGGTAGAAACGGCAAATCTGCTGTATTAAAGAAATAAACGCTTTCTGCACATGATGTCCCTTGTGGCTCCTCTACTTCACACCACTGGCTCCAGGCTCTGCACTTCCCATGTTCATTGAGTTGGCATGTTTGAGCACTGTACACTGCAGATGTATGAGACCAAATCAGATTTAATGTGTTGGCTGCTAATTCTTTGAGGTTTAAAAAGTGATACAATTTCCTTGAGGAATACATTATATTGAGAACATTAAATATCAAAAGGTGTTCACTTTGTCTTAAATTCATTCAGTAGATGAAATTTATCTAAAGGTAACAGATTTTCTGAGTTTAATACATTAGTTTATGATTTAGCCTATGGTAATGAAGAAATATATCAATGGAAACCTCTTTAGTCACCCAGAGTCATAGAGCTTATATGAACATGTAATTTATACAAAAGTGCTATTCATTCTCTAAAAATATGTTCCATGGAGAACATCAGAAGACCCCCACACAATGTCAATAAACCAAAACTGACTATCTGCTGTTGACTATGAAACCTACCTAATTTGAGTAATCATTTCCCAAAATTTTTACTAAGCTCCATGACAGTATACTTTCAAGTGTTAATAACAATGAGGTGCGAAGCATTACTTTGAGCTCTTTCATGAGCTTTCTCTAATGTGAAATGCGCCAGAATCTATACTGTATTTAGAGTCTTTACATTAGAAGGAACCAGACTGCAAAAGTTAAGAATATACCTTAGGTTTCCATCTGCATCTGCATTTCTCTTACTGAATTCTTTCGTGGCCTTGGGCAACACTCTTAAACTGGCTAAGCCCTAGTTCTCATTGGTTTAGAATAGRAGAATACACAATACTTACTCTGGGGAATTTGTAGTAAAGAAAAATTAGGTAAGGTATTCATGTTGCTCAATGTGTTGCCTCGCATATGAAAAACTTGGAAAAACTATCAAATGTAATCATTAACAAATTTATGTATCTAAAAGGTGGTTTCTTTCTTCTGGTTATTTTTTATGATCAGATTTTTAATAATAATTTATAGATGGTATTATCTTCTATTCAGTTATGATGCTTATTAAGGTTACTTTTTTGATGCTGAAATGTTCTTTGACTGCAATGTCTTCATTGCTGGCTCATTCATCAGAGATGCAGGAGGCCMCTCAGCTTGGCCTGCACTCAGCGTTCTGGTGCTGTTTATACTAATTTCTCATTTTACTCAGTAGTTTAAGAACTAAACCTCAAAGATGAACAATTATGCAAATTTATTGGGACTAACACTTACCCAAACTGAGCAAACAAAGAATTATTAAAAAGTAAGCCCACCAGCTCCAGGTGTAGTGGTGYATGGCTAATCCCAGTGGTGGGGAAGAAGAAACTGGAATATCAGGAGTATAAGGTTACCCTCAGCTACATTACAGTTTGAGGTCAGCCTTGGCTATGGGAGACTCTGTTTAAAAAAGGGAAAAAAAACCAATTCCAGCAGAGGAAAGCAGCTGATGACAGCAGCTGTGAAATGCTACACACAGTGGAAATCAGTGAACCCCAAAGGAATAAACTAAGAAAACTGGAAGGCCATGAAACTTACATGATTTACAGGGGAAGACTAAGCTTAATAAACACTCCAAAGCTCTGAAGACTATGGTAGCCAGGAAAGTCAGTTCTGGATAAAAATCTGGACAAGATAGCAACTCTGAAAGAATTGAGGGCCTCTGATCATAGAGAAAGTGGAGCCTAGAGAGCAATGAGAAGCTCCAGTTTTACTGTGCAGAGCTTCTTCAGTGCATAAGCTACACTGTGGAGACAATATCTGTGAATATACCACTGTGCATGAAGTACCAAACAAATCCTGAGGTGTGATGGTCATGGCAGTGTGATAGGGAATACTTTCTCTCTGATCTTCCTTTTAGATATATGTATATATACCAAATGTACACTTGGTACCTGAGGAAGAGATCAGAAGAGGGTCAGAACTGGCATTACAGATGGCTGTGAATCACCATGTGAATGCTGGAAATCAAACCCTGCAAGAGCAAAAAGTTCTCCTAATCACTAAGTCAACTCTCCTTAGTCAAAGAGCCAGTGCTAGAAACTCACAAAGAATGTAAATTAAAATTAGAACTCATGATGGCAGATAGTGCCAATGTATTGTATGACACAAAAGTGTTTCTTAAATAGGACGCTAAGAATTTAGCTGCTTAAAACTATGTCATGGAGATAACAAAAGCAGAATTGTTTATGGTTAAAAAAAATAAAAAAAAAAGATTTTTTTTTTTGTCCTTTGCTTAGACATGGATCTGTCTCTGCAATGAGTACGAAATTCACTTAAAATAAAAACCAAAGAGTGGCAAGGACATTGAGATGGTAATGTAACATCATGCTTGAAAGAATAAACTATCAAAAAGAGCTAAACCAACTGAAATTGACCAAGCAAACTTATCAGAAGTCAAGGAGGTTTTCTGAAATATTAAAAATACTATGCAGAAGCAAGATTGTTATTTATGGGAATAGCAAAGTAGTTTTCTACACTAACTTTTGAGAGATTATTCTAAATGTGGTAAATGTAGGCAATTATTTGGTAGTTCCTTTTAGTTTACACATGTAATTTTAAGTAGTTTGTGGAAAAATTATTAGAAATAAACATTTAAATTGCTAAGACGCCAGGGCTAGTTTTCTTAGACAAGCATTGCTGTCCATATGTACATGCAATCACATATTTCTGTTCACACGTTCAGATTTCACAGTGAGGATGCTTCAGAAGTCTTTTGGAGGAAGACATGGGAAGAAATATTTGTAGGGATCCTTGGTTTCTGCACCTCTTGATATCTGCCTATGTGTGCTGATGAGAGCCTGTATTTTGTTGCTGACCAGGATTCAATATATACTTTTTAGATCCCTGCATGGAAAAAGTATTAATTCCCCATCCAAAATCAATGGTAAATTTCTAAGTAATATCCTAAAGAGAAAAGCATCATCCCTTCTGTTAAGTAGGCATTCTTGCTTTTTAAAACGGTGCACATCCTAAAACTAATATGTAAGGATAAGACATTACAGTGAGCAAAGCTACTAGGTCAGTAACACAATTTAGCTGGGACATGATTTTAAAATAATAGTTCCATTTATGTTACTATCCCAGAAGTAAATTTTATTTACAATGATTAAAACATATCTTCATCAAATATGATACCAGTACTAGATAATATAAATATATTTATCATGTAAAATTACATCAATGTAATTTTATGATAAATATTAATCATTGTGTTATTTTTATTTTGATAAAATTTCTTGAAGGTGGTATCATTTCATGTTAGGCATTTTTATGCTGCTTAATATTATAATTAATAATTCATATTTTTGTCTTTCCCTTCTCATTTCTGACAACTTTTATTTTTAATCAGTGGGCATGTGCCAAATTGGTTTGTTATTTATTTATAATTTAAAATGACAAGGGAATTGAATATGTGGAACAGAGAAAGAGATTGTCTTTAAAAAAAATAAAATTTTCTCAGTGTGGATGTTTCTTGTTTATCCTTATGGACTTGAATATTTGTGAGAGGTTAGAACAGATGTCATTGTCCTTGCATTAAAAAAAACTGTGTTAACTACATTAAATAGAACTGTTATTTTTTTAAATTCACTTTAGCTTTGTGTCGACATCTGGGCATATGCATAAAAAAGAAGAAAAAACAAAATTTGTAAAAGATTTGCTAGTCTGATAGATCCTATAGTGCCAATTAAGTGAAAATTCTGACAAAACAGATCTATTTGTATTCTTTCCTAAGCTAAAACATGCAAATTTAGGAACAAACAGAAAGTCCAAAGACACAGGACTGAAAAAATGAAATGTTCTGTCTGTGGTGCTTTATAGAATAGAACATTAAGTAATCTCTTTAACTCTGCCCAGAACCAGAAGCCACATATACGGAAAGCTACAGCACTGACCGACTGCCAGAAACTTCAGAGATGGTTTCTAGAACGTCAACTAGCAAATCGTTCCTGGAGCTCTTTCTAAAGAGGACTCACAGACCCACCTAAGAACCTCATCAACTGAGAATCTGCACTGATACATCCTTCCAGTCTGCACCAGCTCCTGACACAATTCAGTACTACACTTTTACAGAAAAACTTGTCTAGCTTACAAGAGCTTTCCATTGTCAGAAAAATGCTTTCAAATCATCCTGTGTCAAACAATAGAGAATCCAAGGAATACAAATTTCATCAAATTATATACTTCTCTAAGTATCTCCCATTTCTTTTATTAGTTTAACTACCATGAACCAATACTGGCTCCTTACACCAGACTCTGGTTAATTTAGAATCCAGCATTTGTTTATTTTGAGCTTTTGGGCTAACATCCCCTTATTAGTAAGTGCATACCACGTGTGTTCTTTTGTGATTGGGTTGCCTCGATCAGGATGACACTTTCTAGCTCCATCCATTTGCCTAAGAATTTCATGAATTCATTGTTTTTCACCCAGCACAGGAAGCTCAAGAAGAAGGACTTAAGTGAGGGTGCTTTGGTTCCTCTAAGAAAGGGAACAAAATACTCACAGGAGCAATAAGGGAGACAATGTGTGGAGCAGAGACTGAAATAAAGGCCACCCAAAGACTGCCATACCTGGGGATTCATCCTATAAAGTCACCAAACCCCAACACTTTTATGGATGACAAGAAGTGCATAACAAAAGGAGCATGCCATGGTTGTCTCTGGAGGGGCCCTGCCAGAGCCTTACAAATACAGAGGCAGATGCTAGCAACCAACTATTGGACTGGGCATGGGGTCCCCAATTGAGGAGCTGGAGAATGGTCCAGAGGAGCTGAAGGGGTTTACAGCCCCATGGGAAGAACAATGATTTCGGCCACCCAGACGCCCCAGGACTCCCAGGGACTGAACCATCAACCAAGGGGTACACATGGTTCCAGCCAAAAATGTGGCAGAGGAAGGCCTTGTTGGGCATCAGTGAGAGGAATGGTCCTTGGTCAGGTAAAGGCTCAACAGAGGCCCCAACAAAGGGAAACCGAGGGGAGGGGGAGGTAGAAGTGTGTTTGGTGGAGGGGCACATACATGGAGGCAGGGGGAAGGAGGAAGGGGAGGGGTTAGGGGTCTTAGGGGAGGGGGGATATCGGGAAAGGTTTTGCCATTGGCAATGTAAATGAAGATGATATTTAATTTAAAAAAAAAAGAATCCAGCATTTGGAAGAAGAGAACTTAACATAACAAAAATGGCCCTCTATCTCATGAGAAACCTATTATTTACAGTTTAAAGTTGTAATACAATATTGAACATTTCAAAAATGTTTCTGACTTTAATTATTTGGATAATTATTAGAATTCAGACTGTTGTAAACTGTCGCTGAGTCAGATGTGGGAACTGGTGAAATCATTGAGTGACAACTCATTCTGTGTTAATATGAGTCAAGCATTCTGACACATCACTGTGCTTTTCAACCTTGAGCAAACCTCCCCCTCCCTGCCTTTGGGTGCACACTCCCTTTAAAAGCTCTGTGTCTAGGAGGCATTTTACCATGGTATGTACACAGTGTTCATCTTTCAAAAATGTACTGTGAAAAAAACCCTAACTGTACAATGTGATAATCTAGGATTAAACAACCGGTGTGGTACAGCCAAGAATGGGAAGAGTGATGTTATTGGCAGTCATCAGAAGCAGTCTTTATGATCTGGTTAGAGGTTGCTTGTTTGTTTTTAATTTATTATTGTGGGATTGTACAAATCCTTTTAAAGTGTTGTGCTACTCTAGAYATAAGAAAAGAAAAGCTGTGTATCCAAGTGTAGATAGGGATATGACTACTACTTAGTATCTGTATTTCACCAATTAAATGTAAGATGAATAGCAAGTGGTACCTTTAGGAAAGCTTTCATAATAACTGTAGCATGATGAAAATATAGAAACTATATGAGTGGGTACAATGTTCTCCAGATGATAAACTCTTAACAGCTTTACTTGGCCAGGGTATTTAGAACATGCTGCCTACAGGTAGGAAGCACACACACATGAATGTAATCATGAAAATATGTGTTTCCACTTGTAGCGAAGAATATCACTATGTTTGATGAGCACTTCAATTTCCATGATACTGCACTTCTGCATATGGATGGTGAGTGAGAATTTAGTTTTGCTGAGTAGGTCAAGGAGTACAAAGATGAGCAGGGAGAAGAATATATGTGCATTTGTGTGAGAAGAGTCACATGACCTAAATTTAACAGTTCATCATTCTGTGCCCAGATATTTTTGTACAATAAGAAATTTACCTCATATCTGGAAAAAATATATATAATGATAACTTTGGGAATTCTTYTAAATACCCCAAATGGACTTCTGCATATGCAGATTCCCATGATTTTACCTATAAGCATTTGAAGGAATGTTTCCATCAGTTCCTCCAGAACATAAGAACTGCATTCTGTTTAGAATACAATCATTTACATAATCAGCAGTAATATTTCCACTACTGTCTTGAATAAGACTATGGAAATATAAAGCATTAAATATGTACCTAGATAAAAATAATTTTATCAAGCTCAAATGGTATCTGAAAGGTGAGGACAGGCTGAGATGGACTCCTTGGATTCCTTCTGTCCAAAAATTTCCTGTTTCCCTATTTCCTATGGTTACCACCATGGAACATGTTAAAATCTCAGTAGGGACTCTGTTTCAACTTTTCCTTTCAAAACAGAGTAAAAGCTTAATGGAAAAAAATGTCCTTCCTATCTCCATGCCAGGCACCATGAAAGATCCACAAACTTAAAAGCCAGGCAAAATGTATTTTATATGCCCCAAAACTTAGTGACAACTTGTTATAAAATTCCCCAAATTTAGGCATGTGACTTGACTAGTAAGCACTGTGGTATGAGTCAAGGAAATGGGGCCATGTGTATTTTTATTGCATACTCAAATGATTCATTTCAATCCATCCCAAAACATGTTACTTCAAGAAATACATGGGGTGGTTTTTTTCATAAGAAATGATTCGATTGTTAAAATTATTAGATGAAATGATTGAAAGCTATTCTAGTAAACATAGGTAGAACTAAGAAAATAGACTTATAAATCATGATGGTCACAATTTTAACCTATTCATATGTATAATGAATCCTTCAGGATCACATAAGCCTTACAGTAAATATGGAAGATAAAGAGCATTTAAGCTGCAGGTTAAAGACGTCACTCTCAGCAGAAGTACCAATGGTTGAGTTTAGATGGCCAGTGGGTGATGGCAGATAAGCAACTCCAGGGGCATGCTAGGTTTATTTAGGCATATCTGTAAAGCTCTGACTTCTACTTCTTAAAGTATATATGTCAACAGTCTATTACATTTCAATTATATCTATGAGAGTTTCAGTGGATTTATATTATTTTCATGTATCTAGTCTTAGTTGGAAGTAGCAATACTTGACAAAATACCATAATGAAGGCTGAACCTGTCAAAGATTTCAACAACAAATTAACAAAATTGTTTTGATTTGAGATTGAAGTGTTTGCCATAGGCTCATGTCATCAAGTCTTGTAGCCACGCTGTTGGACTGTTTTAGGCGGCTGTGGAGATGGCAAGAGGTGTGGCCTACCTGTTTGAAGTAAATCAGTGGTGGCCAGCCTTTGGAACCTATGGCTAGTTCTGGCCACTTACTTTCTGCTTCCTAACCTCTTATAAAGAGAAGAAACCGTATCACATTCTTTGGCTCTCCCAAGTCAGGGGCATTCCCATGCCTTCTCTGCTAAAATGGAATGACACCTGCTAATACTGTGAGCTAAGATACATCTGTTCTCCTTCATGTTGCTTCTGTCAAGTACCAATGTTACAGAGAAATCACATAACTAGTATTTGATATAGAGGAAGAATGATAAACTGGACCTAAGGAAGAGACTAAGGACAAGATGGTGGACACATATCCATACAGAGTTTTAACACATTTGTTCATCACTTCTAAAAGTGATTTTCCCTACTTTACAGATAAAGGGAGAAGCTTAGCCAGAACAGATAACATGGAAGAGATTCACATCATAAGTCAAGTGCCATGGTGCCAAACTTTTAATGATACCATCTTGTTTAATTTTCAAACAACTTAAACGACTATTACTTTTTGAATTTTATAAACTAGAAAGCAAAAGCTAACAGAATGACCAAATTTAAAG
Organism: Apodemus speciosus; assembly: GCA_002335545.1. Lineage (NCBI taxonomy): Eukaryota > Metazoa > Chordata > Mammalia > Rodentia > Muridae > Apodemus > Apodemus speciosus. The sequence goes on from BDUI01000919.1 coordinate 100,185, forward strand.
TTGCCAACTCACCGAGGTATGAATTCAGATCTGTCTGGGTTCAATACCTAAGTTCTCAAACTTTATAAAAGCAATTCTTAACTCTAATTACACATTACAATTATCAAATATTTTAATAGTAATGGATGATCAAATGCTAGTCCGAAAGAATTGAATCTGAATTTTTCTTTTTTTTATTCGATATATTCTTTATTTACATTTCAAATATTCATGATTTCCCCTTTCCTGGATCCCCTCTCCCCGAAAGTCCCATAAGCTCTCTTCCCTCCCCCTGTTCCCCAATCACCCCCTTCCCATTTCCCTGTCCTGGTATTAGCCTTCCCAGACATGACTTGAAACTTTCCCAGATCTCTTTATTACTCAGACATGTTAGAGAAGCAAGGTATTATGTAGTCCCAACTCAGTAGATGTTTCCTGAGGACTGAGACAGTACTAGAATACAGCTGTCCTTATTGTCTTTTCAGTAGCTGGACTTTGGCTGTCCACCTTGCTGCACTTTGTTGTCATGTGTTTGCAGAGAAGCAAATAGCACTGGAACTCTTTAATGAAACACTGTCACAGTAGAATCTGGCTATAGTTCATGAACCTATACATATCTATATATTGACCATAAACAGTGAAGACAAAGATGATTTCTATCTTTACTGTTCTCATTAACCCAAAAAGGAGTACAAGACTGCTCTTAAAATAGTCTTTGGCCCAAACTAATCACTAAAATGGGCTCTTCCACAAGTTTAAGAAGAAAAACTACTAGATGTGCATCTGTCTCTCTCTCTCTCTCTCTCTCTCTCTCTCTCTCTCTCTCTCTCTCTCTGTGTGTGTGTGTGTGTGTGTGTGTGTGTGTGTGTTTTACAGTGCTATTATATTAGAGTGTAGTATTCCAAGGCAGCGGAGAGTCATTGAAAAGACAAAATGAAGTGAAGGAAAATTGTCTTGGGTTATAGTAGGACTGCAAGCTGGAAAGTTCAGGTTAGTGTCTGCACTCTGGTATGAAGAGAATGAGTGTCTTTTGTCCGGGATTGGCACTACATCTCCCTAAGGGCAGTGAATCAGAAAGTGCCTCTTGTTCAGCCTTACTCTAAGGATTTGCTGGAAATGAAATGATAAGTCTGTATTCTAGATTCAAAGTAAGAAGCTCAGTGTATGTATGAAAGGAACATCAAATCCGGTTTGATTACAGCAAGAATTCTGATATGTGTGTGGCCTTCATGTCTACTCCC
>BDUI01000919.1:102834-112996 GCA_002335545.1 Apodemus speciosus
AAAAAAAAAAAACCGGTAACAATAATAGAAGAGCAACACAGACACAGATGATCCTGAGACATCAGAGATAAATAATGTTAATGTGTGTCAGGAACTACAATAGAGGTATATGAACACATAAGAAATATAGGCACATGTTCTTTCTCTTTGCTGAAGTATTTTATGGTGGTGTATTTTTTAATGGAATTAAAGAGGAAAAAGTAGGAACATTTCATTGACATTATAGTTGCTGCTTAGTTTAATTATGATATTTTATTTTATTTTATTTTATTTTATTTTATTTTATTTTATTTTATTTTATTTTATTTTCAAGACAGGGTTTCTCTATGTAGCCCTGGCTGTACTGGATCTCACTCTGTAGACCAGGCTGGCCTCGAACTGAGAAATCCGCCTGCCTCTGCCTCCCAGAGTGCTGGGATTAAAGGCATGTGCCACCACCGCCTGACTTAATTATGATATTTTAATATCAACTCCATACCAAACTCTTTGGTCGTTTTCATGAACTCAGTGCTTAACGAGAGGCTACTCTCATTCTGTTGTTTAAAATACTTGTTCAGAAAACCCAAACACTTGTTCATTAAGAATGTTAAGACCTAGTTTGTGGTTAGTTTCCTTCTGATGAGATGAAAGCAATGCTAAGAGGTGGAAGAGTCAGTTAGCTACCTATCCAGAAAGTATCTAATTTGGCTTCTACGAAAGTAGAACAGATAAAACCCCACAAGCCAAACACGCCTGAGCCCCATGGACTGAATACACCATGTAATATAATTTTCTCTGTTCATTTGTTTGGTCCTTTGTCAAATAAAAGACTGTTTCTGTAATATTTTCTGGATCTGATCTGTAAAAAGCAGGATTGGATTTGCATACTCAAGTACTTTTCAAACTATCTCACATTTCCTACTTGGAGAGGACATTGATTTCCTCAGAGACTAAGAGAAAACTCAGGGTAGTCAGAAGATTTTTTTGCATATTTCAAGATTAGGAAAACAGAAAGCTATCTCCTATGATAAGAAATGGCTAGTAATTATCACAAAACAGCATTGATAACAATAATCCAGATCATAGAGAATGATAGATCGCAAGGATTCACCTGAATAATGGAGACTTCAGAACGAGATGGTCATTACACTGTATTTCCATCTTCAGGCCTCTGCCAAGCTCAGACTCTCCGGAAAGCTGTAAATGTTCTCAGAACAGACTTCAGTAATGAGATTGGAATGAAGACTGGATGATGGCATAGAAGCATCTCCCTGCCCCTTGTTCTGAAAGTTAACTATTAAACCATGTGTCGTTCATCCTGATTTGGTTTACTTAGTTCTAGAAACAAGGACACGCTGATCAGATTGCCCAGGGCAACTGAACACCAAGTGAAGCCTCTGTGGTAACCACGTTCTTCCTGAGAAGCCCACTAAAAAGGCGTTTTATCATCAGGCCATCAATTCTGCACTGCTGCTGAAAGACAGAAAGTATTTTCTTTTGAAAAAAAAGTTATTCCCTTCCATTAATTTTATGTTTTGGAATATTCAACATTTTTCAATGAATAATCTTTTCCCACTTGATTCCATTATTTCATCCCTTTCTCTGTCTCTGTCACTGTCTGTCTGTCTTTTGTACTCTAGTTCATTATTTTAATTATTTACAGACGTCCTTGTCTAGATACTTCATCTGCGTGGAAGATGGAGCGGTGCTTTTTGTTGTTGTTGTTGTTGATTTTTGTTTATTTGTTTCATTTGGGTTTTTTGTTTTGCAATACCTTAGTAGAATGGGATATAAAAATATGGAGAGGGAATTATTTTCAATATTATATTTCAATGTTGTTTTTTACGTTGCATCCATGACAGAGATCCCACTGACTTTTCTCATGTGCTGTTCATTCTACAGCTTAAAATGGCCAACAGTATTTGAGAAAATCAGTGGTTAGTCAGTGTTCAACCCACTTTCCAAACAGTTGCTGCACGGCTCATTTATTGTTAGGAGGGTTTGGTGTGGTTGGTTTCATTTTCCTTATGGACTCACATTACCAGAGAAACATTAGACTCAGACACTGTTTAAAAATGCATTATGATTTCAATTATATCTCTACTGAATATATTTTCAAAACATATAACTCTTCTATATTTTTTACAAGTGGGAATACAAGTGCACACAGATGCAAAAACTTAAAATGATGTGCTGTTTTTACCTGAATATTTTCTCATGTCAACAATTTCTTTTGGGAGGGAAGGAACAGATACAAGGAGCAGCACACATATGTAGATTTTCCACTATATTTTTAGTAACACTATTAATGAATATGTCTCAATACTTTTATAATGTTTACATCTATAAAAGGATGAGTTACAAATAACTTGTTAGGAGGTCAATAGTTATGACTCTTGCATGGCAAAATTTGATTCACATCATACTAATACTCTGTAAGTCCTCAGTCTATTAACAGAAGAAAGCAAGTGGAAGACACTGGTATTAAGGAAAAGGTAAATACGTGTATTTGGTTATACTGAGGTTTGTAAAATAATACCAATATTAATCTATTTTTAAAACCATTTTTGGACCTGGAAATTTGGGATCAGTAGTTTTCTTAACTTTTGAATCTTCTTGTCAATGTTCAGTTTTTACTGAATGTTCAGTTTAAAAAACATCTATGTTCTTTCAATTTGAAGGAATAAATTTGGGACAAAAAGCTGATAATTTTTACTTTGCTGTCCTAAGTCAAGTATGTGTTCAATTCATAGCACCAACTTTAGCATATTAGAACCTTGAATCCCATCATTTAAGAAGTTAAGGTTAAAGTTTTCTCATTTATTAAGTGAAGAGAAGGTAAGTATCACAGAGGATAATTTTAGGATTAAAATGGTTAAAAAGAGAGGTCACTCAATAAATGGTGGCCAAATCACCACACACAGTAAAATCCACATAAAAAATATATTTCTAAGCCTGTTCCTCTATTAGGTAGGGCTGGTATCCATGCTACAAAAGCCATTAAGCCTCAATAATTTGGGCATTTTAAAATACTCTTCACAGAGTCTTTAAATGACATTTCCCAAAGGTCAGACTAGCGCATGCTAGTGTGGAGTTGCTGCATTTGAAGGGAGCTTTATTTGGTTCAGAAAGTAAGTCTTGTTCACAAAAGCCGGCATCATAGAGAACCTTCCATAAAGGAAAAGAGTGGTCTTTCAGAAAGACTAGGGTGAAAAACCTATAATAAAAAGTGAATTCAGATTCTTAGGTTAACAGTAAGTGCTTGAAATCAAAGCTACACTGAGAAGAAATATGCTCTAAACAAACAGCCTGAAGACCGCGAAGGGTGGAAAGATCTTAGGCAGCGGGGGTGGGGGGGGGAAAAACCGAGTAAATACAGAGGCTTGCAAGATGCTGCTCAAAACCTGGACTATAAGGTGAGGAGTCAGCAAGACTGCAGGCCAGTACACACCCATGGCAACAAAGTGGAACAGGCTTAGCAGGAGACATGGTGGGTTAGAAACGAAATCCTTAATGTGTGTGTTGCATGGTGGTGCTAGTTAGAAAAGCACAAATATTGATGGGTTAAATCAGGATGAGGAAAATATACAGCCAAATATGGACAGCTCTGAGGGGGGAACAGTCAGCTTGGTACTCAACTGTCATCACAATTCATTCGTGCTTCACAGCCCACTGTTTGTGACATTCACAGAATTTCCAATTTAGCAATGAACTATTTTTGAGTTGTGAATCTCTGCAGCCATTTTCCATATGTACCTATTGCAGCTAGCAATAATAGCCTCTTGATCTTTAAAGTGCTTCCAATTAATATTATTCAGATCAGGGGTCATTATTTTCCCACATATTTCTATTTTCTATCACTTCAAGTAAAACATTGAACATCTTATTTATTTGCATTAAGTCCAAATTACTTGGTCATTTCAGTAAAAAAAAAAATCACTGGGAGGCTGCTGTTTTTATTATCATTTTCATAACACTGGGTTAGCTTGGGAGTTTTGAATTGTATTTTCATTTAACTAAAATAATTATAGCACCTTTTCCATGAGAGCATTTAAATATATCAAATTTACATCTAGACCTCCTGTGTGTCAAATATTAGGCAAAACAATTTCAATTGTCATAATTTACATACTCATATATTAATGCATGTTACATATTAATATATATTAATAAGCTTATGATTATTGTCTAAGAGGCTCTTTTGTCTTATTACTGTTGTGGTTATTATAGCTGGTAGCAGATACCATTTACTGAGTATCCATTATGTACCAAGATATATCAAGATATCTATTAGAGACAATAAATACAGACCAATGAGGATGTTATTGGCCCAGGTTTCTATTTGAGGGTTTTTTTTTTCTTTTTGGTTTTTCGAGACAGGGTTTCTCTGTGTAGCTCTGGCTGTCCTGGAACTCACTCTGTAGACCAGGCTGGCCTCAAACTCAGAAATCCACCTGCCTCTACYTCCCAAGTGCTGGGATTACAGGCATGCGCCACCACCGTCCRGCCTCTATTTGAGGGTTTAAGACAAAGAAAAACCAAGGTGTCTATGATTGCATAATTTCTACATAGTAGAGGTGGTGACTATAAATGAAGYATACTCTTATGTACGAACACAGCCCATGATCTCTTTGTGATATAGTTTGGATTTTTTAAGACTGAAGCAAGAGTACAGATTGTAAAATTTAACATAGGACTGGAAATACTAATCTTAATAGAGTACCTGCCTATCATGTGTGTGGTACAGGTTCAATCTCCAGTGTCACTAAAATATAAGTAAGATTAAAAAAAAAAAACTCAAAAAGTTAGCCATGTATTGTCAACTGCTTTTGTAAGAAAATATATAAACTCCATTGTAGCATTTACATAACATCTGAATTGTTTTCTCATACTTTCCTGATACTATATATACTATTTGATTAACATTCTCAAGTATCTACTGTGTAACCCCAACTACGTTAGAGATCTTAGTTTGTTAACTCTCATGCTTATTCAAAGATTTGATGATTACAAAGTCTTCCACTTGAAGATGTCATTTTTAGGCAAAATTGTATTCTTCTTTTCCATTACTGATGTTTAAAGAAAGTTTTACTAATTTCTGATCACTGGGGCTTCAGACTATAAAGTTCCTTTTAATAATGTAAGTCCCAAACTATAAAATAAACAGCACTTAATGATGATTTAAATATAATTTCTACAACCCCCCCCCATAAAATTGGTTCATATAGCATCTCCATATTAAGCTAAATCACACTACATTTTTATACTATACCTAGATTTTCTCAATAAATGTTACAAAGATATTTCTGATTTGCCTTCAGAAAWAAAATGTGCCTTGAATTATTTTGTCACTAGGGCTAATTCAGTTATACACTGGAAATTTTTTTTCAGCAAGCTCGTGAGTCATGGTACAAAAGCGATAATCCTAACAGCAACAACCATAGTGATGGCCGTTGGTGAATACTTTCCAATCTCAAGTATTACAATTAATAATTCAAGTGCATTACCTTACTCATTTCTTATCATGCTATATAATGGGGTATGAAGTGTTAATATTCTGATTTTACAGAACAGGATACTTCCTGCACAAAAGTCCAAAACCTTGTCCAAGATGATTGCTAACAAGGAAATCAGAGTGAGGTCTGGCCCCCAAACACCTGCCCCCTTATGTGTTTTAGAGGGAGCCTCTATTGTGATCGCCTGTTATTAATGCTATCTTTGGGCTTATATAGTTGTACTACTCGGCTTGGAACCCATTTGGTCTGTAAGCTCAAACTTGAAGACAGCTAACAATTCAAAGTCTGAGATGCTACTATTTATACTACCTGCCAATGAAAACGCTCCCTTCGGAGAAGGTATGACTAGCTATGCTTTACAAAGTGCCTGGAGTGAAGCTGAGCCATGGCTTGGGGTAAGAGCTCTTACTGTTTTTGCAAGCAACTCCATCCTGGTTATCATTTCCTAGTGCCCACATGGCAGCACACAACCACCTTATTAAACTCCAATTCCAAGGATCTGAGCTCTCTTCTGTATCAGAAATGTATTTGGTACACATATACACACGCAGGAAAAACACTCTTACATATGAAAATAAAGTTTAAAAAAAGTGCCTGATGAATGTTAAAAATGGCAACTATAAGTGGCTATAAGTGGTGAATTAACAGGTGATTTCCCCTTTTTTGTTTGTTTCTTCAATATATTTTCCTTCTGTTTAAAATACTTTGATTACAGGCATATGCCACTTACTGAACAAAGGAAAACTTAGAACTTTACGTCCTAAACTTCTCTCATTTTGTATTATTATTAGGCTGTTAGTATCAGTTAAAATTTGCTCTGTTCGCCAATCTTTTTTAGGGTCCCGTTTTTAACTATCTTTCCCAAAAATAGTACCAAAGTCACACAGTATTTTTTTTGTTTTTGTTTTTTCGAGACAGGGTTTCTCTGTGTAGCCCTGGCTGTCCTGGAACTCACTCTGTACACCAGGCTGGCCTCGAACTCAGAAATCCACCTGCCTCTTCCACCAAGTGCTGGGATTAAAGGCGTGCGCCACCACCGCCCTGCCAATATCACACAGTATTGCTAGTCATCAGTCTTCTCTAAGGTAGCTTAAGCCCCTGCAAGAGCAACTTGTCCTTGTGTATCTTGAATGCTATGTGTCCTGAACATCTACTACTCAGTTCAATGAAAGAACCTTAACACACTGTTCTCAGAACAAAGAACCTAAAGCAATTGTTGACTCCCTTAAAAGACATGTAGATTTCCTGTGCATAAGTTTCCTACAAGGAATCTCCTGAATCCACAGGTCTATTTTGTATATGCATCAGAGGAGGAAAAAATTACATCTCGCATTATAACACAATAGAAATAACAGGGAACAGAGGTCATGATCCAAAAAGCACCTTTGTTTTATACATACATTCCTTTCRTTTTGTTTGGTCATTTTTATCCCTTCCTACTCCAATACAATAGAAACCCTTATGAGGTCAACATTTTATCTTATTTGCTATTATCTCTAGTTTCTAAGAAAGGTCATGGTMGCAATAAATTCTCAGTAAATATACATTAAAAGAAGGAAACAGGTCAGTGGGAGAGGGGGGAAAGGTAAAATTCACACAATACTTTTTATGCTGTCCTGGAAATAATAAGGAAAGTTATCTCAAAACTTCCAGGAAAACATGAAGTACCAATGAAATAGGAAGCTCTCATTCTGTTTCTAAACTGATTGCTTGGTAAATTCCTTCATGTGCTATACATCCCCTGTAGCATTTTAACATTCAATTTCTGCTACTATAGTGACCATAGAAGTAATGATATTATTTCTTGACTAATTTTCTCTACATGCATGTACTGTGATTAGCATTTTCTATGCATTATACTATTCAAAAATTACTTTGTATTTCTTCATATTTATGTGTGCAGTGTGTATGTGTGTGGCTATGTCTGCCATGTCACAGGATGGAGGTCAGAAGAAACCATCCAGGAGCTGTGAGCTCCATCCTGTGCATTTTCGCCTTCCACCATGTGGGTTCTGAGAATCTTATTGATATCTTTAGACATGAGGCAAGTGCCTTTACTTGTTAAAGTTCCTTTAATTTTTTAAAAGAAACGATTTAGTAATTTGCTGTGTGCACTAACAGCTATGTGGAGGTCAAAGGACACCTTGCTAGAGTGGTTCTCTACCTTCACAATGTAGGTTCTGGACATGGACTCAAGTTGTCAGGCTTGGAGCCACTATTTGCTGAGCCTCCTATATTCATTTCTTAAGATCATGTCCAAGGTAACTATTATTAATAATTCAATTTGACCTACAAGTCCAGTGAGAAAACAGATGCCCATTAACTTGGCCAAGATTATTTAAATTGAAACATGTCAAGAGTTACCTCAAAGAGCATGCCTCTAATATGTACTCTAGATGGATGGAGGTTATGACGACTGTTAAAGGATGTTTGCTCAGAAGACTGCTGTATTCATATATAGAACTTGTGGAACAAAAAACTCTGGGTAAGCAGAGTCAGAGCTCCTTCTTATGCAGTCTCGCCCATCAGCTAATGAGTCTGTTGAGGCTTTAAGACCTCTTGCAGACCAAAGAGCAAGGGAAAGAGGCATGGAGGCTGTAATTCTCTCTCTCTCCCTCTCCCTCCCTCCMTCCATCCCCCTTGAAGGATTCTTRAAAAAATGCTGGTTAATGGTGGGAGGAATGTATTTAGGAGGTCTCTGTGACACTTCCTTCAGTCCCCTTGTTAGTAGACAGTCTCCCATTAAGGAAAATGGAGTGCTCTGCAGAGGTTTCTTAATACCTTCTAAATAGTGTCATGGTAATATTATATGAAATTATTATCATTATTATGTTTACCTATACAGATATCATACAATGTAGACTCTTGTGTTATCACCTGATCTCAAGATAAGTTTACATATAAATTCATGCTCATCTGAATTTGGATAAGATAGTATCAAATAACATGAAATTATMCAACTTGTGAATTGTTTCACACAAAAGACAGACCATCTTTTACTAGTGAGACCCAGCATATGACTTGGTATATTAAAGTTCCATCAATAACAAAAAATATTTTTAATTTTTGTCAGATGGTAATATGTAGCTTAAAGCCCTGAAACATGCCAACACTATTCTGAACTATATTTTCTCCGGTATTAGGAAACACATCACACAGTATTGAATATGCATTAGTGTTTAGTTCATGTTATTATAATGAACCCTCACCAGCTGTGGTTCACGTACTACAAAGTTTAAGGTCACAGTTTTAAAACACTTGTTTTCAAATTCTAATATGCATGACTAACCTAGATAGCATCTAATCTGTAGATCCCCAAGTGACATCTTCACAGCTTTGATTCAGAAATTCTAAATTTCTAAGACATGCCTTAGTGTTACTCCTACAGGTGGTTAGTCCCTGCTCAGCTCCCTGTGTCATCCTTTGAAAGAGAAGAGAAAACTAACCTAGCAAATGTACCCTATTCATCAAAATTGTCTGTGAGAAGACTAAACAGTATGTTAAAACTTTTGAAGGAAGATAGAAGGCAAAGGTGAAAAATGCTAAATTTTAAGCCAGGAAGGGCTCTTCTAAATCTGTAAAAAGACTGACAATCTACTTAAAGTAAAAGTGGAAAAAGAGGGCAGGCACAGAGCAGTGCTTTACGCACAACTTGAGACAGTGATACTGATTCAAGAGCATCATTGGATAAAATGTGTTTTAGTGGCTATGAGAAAAGTAGTATAAATGTTTGACTGGTCTTAACAATATATGACACTTATGTATATTAAATAGCTTGAAGATCTCTTTCCCCCTTAACTTATTTTCCATAGGACTGTGATCTTATCAACTTGCCAACACTCACATGCCCTCTCCCAAAGTCCAGGTTCTTGATCTTCCTTCTCTCTTCCTATCCTTCTCCATCTGCACCCTTCTCAAACTCCTCTATTTCTTCTTTTCCAGAAAGAAAGGATCACTAACATATATACATGTTTAGGATGCATTGAATATACTTCAAAGCTGATTTTTTTGAACATTGTAACCCATACTTCTCAGTAGAAGTTTCTTCTCTAAATTGGGAGTCCATCAAATAAAGAAAATGCAGAGATGGATGAGACAAGGTCTTTTATTTTGCAGATTCTGTGGAGTGTATAACTTGTCACATTTTCATGTGGTTGCAAAAAGGTTGAAACTGTTATAACTACAGCAAGCAGTCTCCATAGCRACCTCATCCTGATACCACCATCACACCTCTCCTGGTTCATCATTTTCCCTTACTTCATCATTATTACATACTCACAATTCTTGTCTGTTTGTAAATTCCTTAATTAAAGCAAAATATCAAAAATAGCAAAWTCAAAGTGTGTATATGTACATGCATATACATTTAAGTATGATCATGAATATCCAAAGAATCAAATTAAAATTAACTTCCTCAAAATTTCTCAAAGGCTGTAGACTACTAGATGAGAAATTCACCAGGCACATTCATCTGTAGTTTTGCACTTTGTGTAAGTACAAAAAAAAATTCTACCAGTAAATGATCTATAGGAACTAGACAGTCATTTTCCTCATCAGGTGAATAATTTTGTTGTTATAAATATCAACTATAGATTTTAAAAAGTATTTATATTTAGTTTTTAGACTAAAGAAGGTGTTTGGCCTAATCAACACATCCAAGTGCATGA
>BDUI01000919.1:113291-131952 GCA_002335545.1 Apodemus speciosus
GCAAAATCGAAACTATTTTGGGGACAAAAACGTTAACTTTTTTTTGCTGATAAAGACAAACAACTTGAGAAAACACCCTTTCCTTTTCACGACTCTCACTTTCACAATAGATGCAACACGGAAACTAAATTCTCAACTTAGAAATATGCTGAGCTGTATTCCCATAAACAACTCACCAGACTCACAGCCACGGTCCTCATCTTCTGCTTGGTCTTTCACTTCCCATGCATACACAATCACACTTACCTGCACAAGCCTCCAACATCAGTCTGTGTGTGTGTGTGTGTGTTTTTGTGAAATGAACTCTGTACCGATGCATTTTTCTGTGTTTCTTTCTAACCCTCGGGAATGTTAAGAATTTAGGAAGAGAGCCACAGCTTAAGAGTGCAATTATTTGCCAGTAAATACTCAATTTGCTTGTCCTGTGATTTTTCTTCTAACTTGCATATTCAATAATCCGTCCCTGACTGCGTCACGAGCACAAAAAGTCTTTTCTCTAAAGGAGAACACTTTCGCCAATCAACCTTCAGCCATGCCAGGGCACAGCTCGTCAGGGTGATTTGTTRGCTTTAATTAATAATTCCTCATGCTGGCCATTTTCACAAATAACACAGTGAGACTGCGACGCAGGATGGCTGTAATTCAGGGTGATAAAAACACAGTGGAATGGGGGTGTAGAGGGTGGGAGAATTCAGATGCCATTTGTAAAGACATCTACTAAGACTCTTTTGGATTACAGTAGAGAGGCCATTGCAGCTGAATTACCATGCTATGTCCACAAATTTGTATTCAGATGGAAGCCATATGTTCTTCCACTTTTATCTGCTAGGGCCTCCCGGGTGCCAACACCATTACTGGGCAGACAACATTTACAAAGGAGGTCTCCAGCCCCAGGATTGCACAAGTTTACTGCAGGTGAAGTTGAGAAATCAGACATATACAGTACTTCTCAGTGAGCTTGTGTAACAGCCTGGAACACAGAAAGAAGTGCAAGTTACGAATGTCAGATTTTCTCTTGCTAGGCTGGCTGATAGTGGACATTTCAGCTAGCCTTTAACATAATTCTCAGGCCCAGACCTCAAAACAGTGCAGTTAACAATGGAGCATTTGTTCAGGTAGGACACATTTACTGACTTCTTAGCTATGCATCACAGATTATATTAAGGCCTAAGAGTTTTGGTTGAAAACAAAATAAAACAAAACAAAAACCCAACTTTCACAACTTGCTGATACAATCCATGTATCTCTTCAAAGCACATCAATAACAGTGCCTGAACAAAGCGACAAAGCAGGCGGCATGTAAACAAAAGTGAGAATTAAGAACACTGTCTCATACGGTTCCATCAAAGCAGGCGGCATGTAAGCAAAAGTGAGAATTAAGAACACTGTCTCATACGGTTCCATCACACAGTCACTCGTGGACAGCTCACTTGAGCCCTACTCTAAAAGATATGTACAGAGTAAGCAAAGTTAAACAAAACAAAGAACTAAACAGTCAATTGGTAATAAGAAGTGGCTTTTCAACAATTGGAAATGTCCCTCAAAGCACTAGACAAGTCAGAAGCGTACGAATATGCTCGTGGTCAATTTCAACAGGCTCACAAGCACTGGAGAAAAAAGACACAGAGGAGATTATAGTCATGTCCCTTGTCTGATGTGTGTAAAGGCAATTTCATTAATTTATTAGATACATATTTATTGACAATCTCTTTTGTATCAGAAACTGTCTAATACCAGCACTGAGACAATAAGGCACAGGCTCTGCCTTCAAGAAGTTTATAATTCAATCAGTACAGCCTAAAAGAAAACATTCTCCTCTAACCAGAAAACTATGTATAGCACAAACATGCAGAAAAGCATGAAGCAGGGCTCTTAGACATGACACATGAACTATATCTAAAGGTAGAATTAGAGTGTCGGTGGTAGGAGGAACATTCTACAGACAGGCAAACCTTTGAACTTTTCTAAAACTATTACTAGAATCAGATTAGCAGTTCTAGGAACTRGGGGATTTAGTGCATAGTAATTTCAGATAAGTGCCGTAGATAGTAAATAGCTCAGGATTTAAAAACAAATCTATTAAGGAACAAAGTCCTTCTCAAACCATGATGACTGCCATCTTCAGGATGGAATACGGCATCCCCAACACAGGCACAAATAGGAGTGTGCACTGTTCCTCTCACGCGCAGTGTACCCCTGGGACCCTAGGCAAGCAGAGGATGTAGGAGCACACATCGCCTTTTCCTGTTTTCCTGCGCATTTGTCTTTTGTTCACCAAAAGCATACCTGCATACTCAATCACTTTCGTTTGTACTGTGTCAGAAGATAAATCATATTTGCATGGCTATTTTAAGAAGGGAAACGATGTATTTATTTAGTGGTCACAGATACTTTCTAGTCAGAGATCATATGCTATGCATTACAAAGAATTGCAAATGGTAAGGGCTGGGGTGGRGTAATGGGCAATCCTAACATGTCATCCAGAGCTTGTAAATCCTCTTGGAAACTGGATGACATTGTCAGTTCTACTAGATATTTGTTTTATATGATATTCAGAATGTAAAGACACATCCACAATACCAAACTTATAAACTGGTCATACATAGCCATTTAAAGAATTTGTATACTTCATTTATCCATTTACTACATAGTTATCAAGCTTGTACTATCTATTCACGTAACACTCATTTATAATAATAATTAAGACTATTAAGTACTTCCTATATGTTGGTAACTGATGTAGAATTTTATATAACCATATATTCAGAAAACTATCTCATTTAATCATTAGAAGTATTGAGGTAGGTCCTATTTCAATTTTTAGTTAACAGATGATGAAACTCCAGAGTAATAAACTAAATATACACTAAAACCCTAAATATTAAGACCTCTGCAACAAATATCTCCCAAAACCTTATTATGTTATAGTTACATAGTAACATATAGTAATTATGATATTTTAATAATCTAGGAAATGTAGATAGTTTTGAATTTAATAGTGATGTAAATGTGCCCCTACAAATAAACCTGGGATATAAACTATGGTGTCTCCAGGCTACCAGGCTGCATTAATAGAAAAAAGAGAGATAGGTACATTGTTTCAAGTGGGTAAAGCAAGCAAGCAAGCAAGCAAACAAACAAAAATAGGCAGCAGATTCCTCTTTGCCCTTATTCAAACTACACACACTTTTAGGAAACAATGCAGAGAGAATCATGAGGCACAGAAAAGACACTGGTTTAAAAAGAGAGAAGGGAGACTGTTTCACAAAGACCTAAGCCTGAATTCAAGGGTCAAATCATTTATCTTTTCCATTACTCAGTGTCCGTAATACTAAATCAGTTTGTTATTAAGGAATAAAATAAATACATTTAAGATGCGTAGCACTGAAACCCTGGAGAAGTATATATTATATGATGCTTTAACTATTCAGAGACCCACACATGCAATCAAGGTTTACTATTAGATCAAATGAGGCATGGCATTATTAAAGCTTGCTTAAACAATAAATATAAATAAGTTAGTGAAAACGAATTGGATTTGGTAGCAGTTTTCCTTTGAAGATGTTTCTAATATGGCTGAAATTATTGTTTTTAGAAAACACCTACCAGACAAAATATAGACCCAGGAATAAATGTTTATAGTAAATTCTTATTTTCATAAGGGATTAACATATTAACATTTACTTATTGATGCATTTATCTGCTCATTTATTTGTTTGTTTATTTATTTAAGGTGTTTTCAAAGCAGTGCTCCTGTGTTGTCCTTGCTGTCTGGAACTCACCCTGTAGACCAAGCTGATCTCTGGAACTCAGAGATTCATTTGTTGCTGCTTCCTGGATGCTGGGATTCAGGGCATACACCATCACACCCTGGCTAGACTGTATTTGAAGAAGATTGAATAGCTTGGTTGGGGCTCTATTAAGAAGCCAGCACTCTGTATAATCACATATCTCCTCCATGCCACTGTTAGTATCTCACCATCCCTGGGCAAGCTGATGTTCTGTCCATATATCTTCTATTTAGACACTAGTGGGCTTAGTAGAACCATCTTGAATACTTGACCTAAATTATGGAACAAATATCGATGTTCAGATATGGTTATAAAACTAGTTTCATGCAAAATGTGTATATTTCTATAGAGGTGGAGAGTGGTCACTGACTGAAGTGTTTTAAGAAGGATCTTGTCATTAATTTACTTGTATAAGTCAAGTAGTTTGTGTTGTTGTTGCTGTTTTTAACTTTCTTTTAAGAAAAGACTCCAGACTCTTCATTAATGTTCCTAGTTTACAGTTTCTGGATAAGATCATATGTGTATCATGAAGGAGAAGATGCTGAAATATCAACCTATATTCTACTTTCTGCCTAAACAGGGTCCCAAGAATATTATAACTTNGTAATGGGCAATCCTAACATGTCATCCAGAGCTTGTAAATCCTCTTGGAAACTGGATGACATTGTCAGTTCTACTAGATATTTGTTTTATATGATATTCAGAATGTAAAGACACATCCACAATACCAAACTTATAAACTGGTCATACATAGCCATTTAAAGAATTTGTATACTTCATTTATCCATTTACTACATAGTTATCAAGCTTGTACTATCTATTCACGTAACACTCATTTATAATAATAATTAAGACTATTAAGTACTTCCTATATGTTGGTAACTGATGTAGAATTTTATATAACCATATATTCAGAAAACTATCTCATTTAATCATTAGAAGTATTGAGGTAGGTCCTATTTCAATTTTTAGTTAACAGATGATGAAACTCCAGAGTAATAAACTAAATATACACTAAAACCCTAAATATTAAGACCTCTGCAACAAATATCTCCCAAAACCTTATTATGTTATAGTTACATAGTAACATATAGTAATTATGATATTTTAATAATCTAGGAAATGTAGATAGTTTTGAATTTAATAGTGATGTAAATGTGCCCCTACAAATAAACCTGGGATATAAACTATGGTGTCTCCAGGCTACCAGGCTGCATTAATAGAAAAAAGAGAGATAGGTACATTGTTTCAAGTGGGTAAAGCAAGCAAGCAAGCAAGCAAACAAACAAAAATAGGCAGCAGATTCCTCTTTGCCCTTATTCAAACTACACACACTTTTAGGAAACAATGCAGAGAGAATCATGAGGCACAGAAAAGACACTGGTTTAAAAAGAGAGAAGGGAGACTGTTTCACAAAGACCTAAGCCTGAATTCAAGGGTCAAATCATTTATCTTTTCCATTACTCAGTGTCCGTAATACTAAATCAGTTTGTTATTAAGGAATAAAATAAATACATTTAAGATGCGTAGCACTGAAACCCTGGAGAAGTATATATTATATGATGCTTTAACTATTCAGAGACCCACACATGCAATCAAGGTTTACTATTAGATCAAATGAGGCATGGCATTATTAAAGCTTGCTTAAACAATAAATATAAATAAGTTAGTGAAAACGAATTGGATTTGGTAGCAGTTTTCCTTTGAAGATGTTTCTAATATGGCTGAAATTATTGTTTTTAGAAAACACCTACCAGACAAAATATAGACCCAGGAATAAATGTTTATAGTAAATTCTTATTTTCATAAGGGATTAACATATTAACATTTACTTATTGATGCATTTATCTGCTCATTTATTTGTTTGTTTATTTATTTAAGGTGTTTTCAAAGCAGTGCTCCTGTGTTGTCCTTGCTGTCTGGAACTCACCCTGTAGACCAAGCTGATCTCTGGAACTCAGAGATTCATTTGTTGCTGCTTCCTGGATGCTGGGATTCAGGGCATACACCATCACACCCTGGCTAGACTGTATTTGAAGAAGATTGAATAGCTTGGTTGGGGCTCTATTAAGAAGCCAGCACTCTGTATAATCACATATCTCCTCCATGCCACTGTTAGTATCTCACCATCCCTGGGCAAGCTGATGTTCTGTCCATATATCTTCTATTTAGACACTAGTGGGCTTAGTAGAACCATCTTGAATACTTGACCTAAATTATGGAACAAATATCGATGTTCAGATATGGTTATAAAACTAGTTTCATGCAAAATGTGTATATTTCTATAGAGGTGGAGAGTGGTCACTGACTGAAGTGTTTTAAGAAGGATCTTGTCATTAATTTACTTGTATAAGTCAAGTAGTTTGTGTTGTTGTTGCTGTTTTTAACTTTCTTTTAAGAAAAGACTCCAGACTCTTCATTAATGTTCCTAGTTTACAGTTTCTGGATAAGATCATATGTGTATCATGAAGGAGAAGATGCTGAAATATCAACCTATATTCTACTTTCTGCCTAAACAGGGTCCCAAGAATATTATAACTTTCTGGAAAATGCTTATTTTTCTACTGTAAATTGTCTTTTGTACAAAGTACAAGCTCGTCCTGTACTCTTTCTCTATGATAGCTGGACTGGTAAGAACAAGTCAGTAAAGTTTAGCCTTAAGTTTCCACTCTGATCAACTCTTTGAATCTCTAGATTTTCATAAAGAAATATCAGTGTCTGGCTGGAAAGAACATGAACAAGAATTGTAGATTTTAAACATTTCCATAATTTTTCCGAAACAAATTCCATATACTTTATAACTTCTAAACTCATATATTTTACTCATGTATATAAACATCTGCTGCCTAAAAACAGTTAACTAAATGATGACTAGCTAATAAAGGGGGACAAAGCCACCTGGTCCCACAATTAGATCCATGCCTGAACAAGCATCTTTGAATTAATTAACTAATTAATTAATTAAATTTAGGTACATAATTAGTTGATAATTGAGAGCTAAAAATGTATACAAATGTATATATATGAAAACCAAAATTATATAAAGTAGGACAAATTTCTTGCTAGGAAACTAATTACAGATAGAGTACATACTGAAGAGGCCCAAGCCAGACCAATGAAGTCTGATCTTCACTGTAAATTTTCTACAGTTATGTCACAGCCATTTAGTATTCTCTTATTTCTCATCTTCTGACTTTCATCTGTAATTTCAATATGATATTAAAAGGATAATATGCATTATGTGATTTGACCACCTTAAAAGAAATATGCTAAAGTCCTAAATTCTAGAGTGTCAGAATGAAGAATTAGTAAGAATAATAGACCTGCCTTGTGAAACTTTAACTTGCATATTCAACACCTCAGTATAAAATAGGTATAATCATTTTTATGTTCTTTATAAAATGGTGTATTGAAGTAAACTGAGACTACGACAAAATCTACTGAAATAGTAAACAGTGTCCTGCAGGAAAGTTGATGAATATTTTAAATGTTATATACATATTAACAGCTTATTTTTTACAATGTATACAAAGATCAGAATAGTATAATATAATTGATAAATTTATAGAATTATTTGTAAATAAAATATATAATGAAATGAAATATTTATATGCAAAAATGGCATCCAACTTGATTTTCAAATATGTTGGACAATCCATTTGTGAAGTACCAAAGCGTAAGATGAAGCAGATGTTTGCAATCATATCCAAATACTTATGGAAGAAGACTATGAAAAGAAAAGGAGTAGTAATACCTTGCRTTTGTGTAGCTGGATGCATTTTATGGTGGATCTAAGACCTCAGTGAAGAGAAAGYAGAATGAAAAGATGTGCTTTTAAGCAGACTGTTGTATGATATACGAAATCATGAACTATTCATTAATGAGTTGGCAGTAAGATTATAAATGCGCTCTTAGAACCAGAGAGGTTTAAATAGATTTTCATGCTTGGCAGACCATGTTCCTGAATGCCCCTCATGACTCCCTCCCACTCCTATTTTTTGTCCTATACTGCCAGGTGGGAGTAATGACCAAAAGGAAGGACAAAGCAAACAGAACCACTTACTGTGGCAGGAGCCACTCGAAGGATCAAAGAGCTGATTCTGCAGTGGCTGCCAAAATCAGAAGTTCAGTGGGAGGCTCATCAGCACGATGCTCTGAGAAGCTCTCAGGCCTCCCTGGTAGACTAGCACCTGGGGCTACAGGCCCTGCATCCTGCTCAAGAGAACAACCTGTTAAGATTAAAGGTCCACATTTCCTCACCCACTCACCGCCTTTGATCTTAATTTATTTTATTTATTGAATAACCTAAGTATGATAGATACTGCAGACATAAACTTGATTCACCATCCACTCTGATTTCATATCTTACTCAGTTCTGAGGAGGGTTCGTCCTATATTAATGGGTATCTTCTAAGGCAAGAACTCAGTAAGGCAGTAAATATCTAACATTTTATTTTAGATATTCTTTAGTCTTAGCTTTAACTTCACATAGTATGTCAATTTTCTAATGTTCCAATATTAACAATAGGTCTATTTCAACATATTCTAAGAACCCAAGGGAAACAGCTTCCCTTAGGTGAGTAAAGCAAACACCACAAAGTGCACAGCACCCCACATGGAGGACTTCCCTTGCCAGGAGCTCTTTTCTCTGAACCAGTTCACCCTTCCTTGATGTACAGCAATACCAGCAACCTGGACCCTCTCTTCATGTTAGATGAGAAGGAGGAATATTTTCAGAAGAAAGCACAATGCTAACAGTTAAAATATTATTCTGCATCATCTCTGAATGAAGAGTCAGAAAATGAGGGAAGGAGAAAGTATCCAAGACTGATATCTCTGAACAATTTGTAAATATGTTCATATTTCATCTTTACAGAATCATCGTGGTAGGAAGATGATACAAATACTATTCATGGTTATTATGGGTGAAATTATTGAGTTCTAAAATGGATATACTGAAGTCCATTATCTTTGATATTCAGAATTTGTCCTTGTTTGGAAATTCAGTCATAATTATGTTATGATGAAGTGATACTGGAGTAAGGTGGCCTTGTAATCAATATGACAAATCCTGCAACACCTTATAGAGAAGAGAAATTTGAACACAGCTATAGATAGCTATATGAAGTATGTTACATAAAGATGAAGGCAGAGAYGGAAAGAGTTCCTGTAAGCMCAGTAATGCCAAAGGTTGCCAGTCAATTACCAGAGGCTAAGTAAGAGGCACCTGATAGGTTCTCTTTCCCATCACTCTCACTGGATCCCAGACTTTACAAGGGGGAGAATCAAGTGGTGTCTTATAAGCACCTAATTAATAGTGCTTGGATATGGTAGCTTTAGGAAACTGATCTGATAATACTGACTGAATAACTAGCCTTAGAGACTAAATAAAATTCAAACAAGGTTGAAAGGTGTAAGATCCACTGAAGACGTGTTACCAACCTGGCTAAGTACGCATAGAAGCTTGAACARGTTTGGCCACCACAGACTCCTGGGTTTGAATGCTTGGCCCTGAGAAGTGGCACTGCTAGTGTTAGAGCTTTGTTGRAGTGGATGTGGCCTAGCTGGAGGAACTGTGTCCCTGTAGGGGCAGAAATATGCGCAAAGTTTGCTCAGTGTGGCATTCCAGTCTTATTCTGTTGCCTTCAGATCATTATGTGGAAATCTTGGCTCTTTTAGAACCATGTCTGCCTACATGTTGACATCATCCCACCATGACTACAGTGAACTAAACCTCTGAAACTTTAAGCCAGCCCCATTAAATGCTTTCCTTTAAAGGAGGTGTATCTCTTCACAGCAACAGAAGATTTATTACATGGTACATAGAGGGTTTTTGTTGTTGTTGTTGTTGTTGTTTTGTTGTTTTCAGTAATTCTATAGAACAGTGATTTAAAAACAAAGTTATATGCAGTCCACAAGAGTCTTAAACTTCTTAGGATCATTTAATGGGAAGAAGATAGGAAGGCAAGCATGGAGCTATCACCATTTATTTAATATGTGCATTTAATGAGGATGAGCTACCCAGCAGCATTACTGATAGAGAAGAGGCTACACTATAAGAGAATCATGGTGTATAAAACTATCAATAAGCAGGATCTGAGACTAGATCATAAGTCAAAGGCAAYCACCTACAAGTTTAAGTTTAAGAGGTTCTCAGTGTGAGGACATCTGGGGACAARTGAAGTAATGAGGCTTAAATGGGGACGAGAAGGTAGGAGTGGAGACAACAGAAATCTTGCAGGCAGTGAGAATAAGGCAAAGCCCTGAAACAGGTTTAGAAAACTCCAAAGAAGTCTTGCAGAGGCTGGGCATATTGCTTAGTGGCACAACACTAGTTTAAGGTGCATGAGGCCCAGGGTTCAAGTCCCTAGTATCATGGGAAAACAAATGTCTTCAAGGAACTAGATAGAAGGCTTAATGATAAGTGCACTTGCTGTCTTTCCAGAGGACCAGCATTTGTTTCTCTGCTCCCAAGCAGGGCAGYTAACTGTCTTCAGGTCCAGCTCTAAGGCTCTAAGGGCTCTGACACACTCTGGTCTTCATGTGTGSAGATCCACTTCCACCACTGAATAGAACATCACTTTTAGAAGAGGTTAATACTCTTATTAGATGTTTCCAACTTCTTTGTAATTGGTAATTTTTTTTGGTTGAAGAGCTTATGTATCCAATGTATTTTCTCTTTTTGTCCTCTGTGTGTGCTTCTGTGTGGCGGTGGCGGTGGCGGTGGTGGTGGTGGTGTGTGTGTGTGTGTCTGTGTGTCTGTGTGTATGCATTTAAGTTATGCACATATAGCAAGTGGGTCAAGAAAGAGATACATCATGAAATGGGAAGTAACAACTACATGAAGTGCTCACCAGAGAGTTTAAGAAAAATCAACAAAAATGACAAGAGTCTTAGAAAATATTTTCTTACCTAGCTTTAAAACTCTACCTTTTCTAAATGACATTAACATTTTATTCAGCCAATTACCAAATTAATTCAGAGAAGAATAATCAACTTGACTTTTGACAGTAAGTCAGTCCAACTGGAAAATTTGAATTCTCCAAGAAAACTCTGCTCAGTAATATTTTCAATTGTCAACAGACATCTGTAATAATACAATCACTGCTTTCTTTCTAAACTTATTTTTGCTAAAAAATAGCTATAATACAAAATACTGTTGGATGTAAAAGAAAAGAAATATAGCATTATAGTTCCTTTCTACAGTAAAAGCAAATTTGAACTTGTAATCTGGGCTTAACCTCTGTCTCCATAGAACTTGGCTTTGGCAAAGACAATGTCTTTGAAAGAGATTATTTATACTAYTGAATAAAATAATTCTCCCTTTTTAAAAATCTGTTTAATATAATAAACAATTCATAAATCATTTAAACTCTTTATTTTATCCACTAAGAAGATGCTGTCTAGCTGATGATCAGTAGGAGTCAGCTGTTGACAAGGATCAGGAGCAACATAGAGCTAGCACATTCCCCACGCATTCCTCCATGATTTCTGACACAGAAATGATRTCTTCAGAACAGCTGTACTCTTAGGACACAGGGAAGATTAAAGGTGAAGTGCTGAGAAAGCAAAGTGAGAATCAGTGAGTAGGAAAACAAGAAGCGTGAGGAAAATKCTGGCATTCRAATAAAAGTGGGCTGTCATTGAAAACAATAATCTGTAAATTGGCATTAAGAGGTCAAAAGCAAAATACAAATGAAGAAAAAGAGAAAGAAATGAAAGAAAAATGGAAGGAAGGTTGAAGGAAGTAAGGACGGAAAGGAGGGAAGAGTGCGAGAATGGGGGAAAGGGAAAAGAAAGGGAGAAAAGAAGGAAGGAGGAAGTGAAGAAGGGAAAGGGGCAGCACAGCAGGGATGGAGGAAAGGATTCTTATTCTTGGCAGTGCACTCTTCTGTTACTGATGCTTGGGTTCAAATGCAATCCTTAGAAAGGGCTAGAAGTACAGTYACCTTCAAAGGAAGCTCTTACCTATGTCTTTAATGTACAAAGCCCAGTAGTCATATGACCTTATGGCTCCCTCAGGAATAAATAATAATAAACCTGACCTCCGAGGAAGGGATAAGAAAAGCAAAATACAAATGCAGGTAGAGCGCGCACACACACACACACACACACACACACACACACACACACACCATACACACATTTACATACAAACACATATGTAAACACATATGTACCTATTTAAGGCATTCAGCAAACTTTAAAACTCATCCCAATACCCAATAATCCATTTGCTTAAAGAAACTTTATATCTTAAATAGATCAAACCAAAATATATGGATGAGAAAAAGGATCTAGAGATATGGAACTGGGACATAAAAACAACTAGCCAACTCTCAAGCACATGTACACACAACTGCAACTGTGAATCCAATATAACTAGGAAGCTCCCCGAGTTTCTTAATATATTGTTGCTGAGATTTAGAACTAAGTAAGCTATAAAGTAACTATTGAAGTAATTAACAAAATAGAAAACATTATCAAGCAAATATGTTATAGCAGTTCTATATATTTTAATCATTAATTCTAAATTCCTCCCTGTTAGTAAATTCACCAAGAGCCAATACTGTCCTGATTACCTTTAGCAAAATAACATTAAAACCAACCAAACAGTAATTTGTTTTTTATGGAATAGTTTTATTTATTAATTTCTTAATTCTGTAACCAGTAACTTAGCAAACATACAACAAATAACATGGACACTACAACTGACACAAAAGTAGCATAATAAATCAGTTTCTATTTTTCGTTGATTTCATGTATTTGATGACACAGACCATTCCTTAAATATAAGAGGAGTCATGTATATTTATTTAAAACATTAAAATGTCTTTCATAGAAATATATATTTTTAAGTACCTTAACTAGCTCATTTTATTGGAACAGCAATTAAAGAGGAGAAATGCCCTTCCTATTTTATAGGAGAGGAAACCAAGGCAGGAGTGATGAACTGACATTTTTAATGTTATATCTCTAAAATTCAAAGGAGGAAAGGGGAAACTTAATTCTGACATAATCACCTTATGCTGTCTCCTACTACTACTCTGTGTTCATTAAATACAGTTTGTTTTGACATCAATACTGCCTTGTTATAGAAATACAAAGGAGGATATTATGTGTCCTTGTGTCAGTTTATAGTCATAAAATTTGTTCCCTGGAGTAGTCTGTATTTGACATACAGTAAGACAGAATATATTCACTATTTAAGAAGTGAAATAGATAAAATAAATACACCKAAATGTACTTTATATATATCCTGGGTATTTGCATGCATTCTATGAATGTATCCACATATGGTGCTACTGTGGCTTTCCTCATCCTGTTAGAAAAGCAGTAATGCTTAGTTATGTTTGTATTTTATTATTAATTATGCAATTAGGAATATTGGAAAAACAATTATATATTAAACTAACATAAATACATCAACAGCACAACTGATTATATTTTCAGAAAAATATAAACACATATCTACCTTCAATTATTCTTGCTTTTAGCTGATAATTGATTATGTAAGTAAGATTTATTAAATTAAAACCAGATTCTAACATTTTAAACATTAATAAACATATCTTTGTATTTTATTTGTAATTAGACTAAAATTTGTAGTTAGCATTCAAGTTTTACAATTTAACTATGCTAATCATCCCCATTTTTACTTGGGAAATCCTGTTTGCTAGGAAACATTCTTTGTTATTTTTCCAATCTCTTGACATGCAGTCTTATTTGAAAGTCTACAAGTTGCTAAGTTACTGAGCCAACTTAGTTCTTACTTAAGAAAACAGTGTAAGAGAAACCTGAATCCAAGAAGTTTGCCTTTATGCTGTTCTTAATATCCAAAGAAACCCTGTGTCCCAAAGACTCAACCTTGAAATGCTGTCAGACACAGGCGCATGTCAGCTCCAGTCCCTTGCCTTAGTCACGCTGCCTATATTTCTATTTGAMCTTATTATTCCAGTTGAAAAATCACTTTTACCAAGTGCTATAAACTCTATTTGGGAAAAAAAATCACTAGTAGTTTATGTAAACCGATTTACTTCTGGAAACAATCCTACCAAAGCATTCAGAATTATCTAGAAATATACTATTAGAAATGGAGCATTCTTACAGAATTATCTGTGATAGTGAAAATAATTACACACCAAAATGCAATTCGCTTAAACTAATACCAAGAACTGATACTGCATGATACTCTGACAGTGTGTGGTGAGGAATTATGCAAGTGTGGCGATGCTTATGGACCTTCAAATGGTGAGATATTCTAGACTATTCAAGTGGGTTCAATCAAGTCAACCTAAAAGCTGGTAACTTTAAGTTTTGGAACACAGTGGTTCTAATTTCTATTCTATCAGTGGGAAAGGTGAAAGCCAGAGAGCTCTCATGGTATTKGAGACACTATTGCTGGCCCTGATATGTAAGGACAACAGTCAAGGAGCCGAGGATGGCCATGACAAGTCATTAAGGAAAGGAGGTGCTTCATCTCAGTTACAGGGAACAGTAACAGTTCAGAAGCAGGGTCTTTCTCAAGTCCAGCTAGGAACACAACCAGATCAGGCCTTTATTACAACCTTATGAAACCAAGAGCAATGAAACCGGTGAAAGCCAAGTTAAAATGCTAGAGAACAGTGAAATAATAGATTGTTGTAAGCTGCAAAGTTGGTATAATTCCTTTTGGCAATGATAGAAAAACATATAATATAGGTATTTATTTGTATATTTTTCTATTTTATGTATGTGTGTCTTTGCCTGCTTGTGTTTGTGCACCATGTGAAAGTCTGGTAATTCAGAAGTCAGATGGGATCAAACTCCTTAAAATTGGGGTTATAGGCTGTTCTGAGCTGCCATGTGTGTGTTGGGAATCAAACTGTGTTCCTCTGGAAGAGCAGCGAGAGCTAAAGAGCTGAGCAATCTAGCTAGTCCCATACCATTTTTTTTTTATYTAACTTGTTTTGAAATCATATTCTAGAGAAAGTGGAGTTCTACTAGGCTTATGGACAGACCATGRGGATGAGATGTCTGTTCCGTGTCCTCCACCCGGACTTTATAAATTTGCCCTTTTTTGGTCATAAGCAAAGATACTTTTAATGCATTGCTCCATTAGTCATAACCATTAAATTCAATGTCTCGGAAAAGATAAACATAACCTGTTGACAGTACAAATGATAACAAAGGCATGATACGGGGCATTTAAAACCTACTGAAGGAAAAAGTAATTCAGTTAAATATCTGCAGATCATATGTAAATGCAATGTGCTGTCATCACTATGACGCTTGTGTAATAATCATGTATCTCATGGAGGCGGTCTTCACGCCTCCCTTCCTTACATATGATATTTAACCTGAATTGATGTTCAGAAATACTTTCCTCAAGGAAAACACTAGAATA
This sequence comes from Apodemus speciosus, assembly GCA_002335545.1. Classification (NCBI taxonomy): domain Eukaryota; kingdom Metazoa; phylum Chordata; class Mammalia; order Rodentia; family Muridae; genus Apodemus; species Apodemus speciosus. The sequence goes on from BDUI01000919.1 coordinate 128,469, forward strand.
CTGCATTAACAGAATAAGACAACATTGTAAGAAAGGCTGTCATATCCAAGGATTTGCAGCATGGAAGGTTTGGAATTCCTTATCCTCGGAGATTTACACAAGTTCAGACCTAAAGTTTTTGAGGTATAGCCACCAGCAACATTCTGAAAGTAGAAACTTTTGAAATCAGCTAGGAATCATTTGCCCTCTCGAATGGGCTGCACATACTTTCCATTGTAATTGCATCTCAGAARAGAACAAATGCAAAAGAAGCAGGGTGGAGAGCAAATGCAACTGCTCAGTGTTCACAAGGAAACAGGATCAGGGCAGTCAGTGCTCTCGACTGGTTAGAAAGTGTCTCTGGTAAAAGTGACCAGCGCTGGCCCTCACATATTTGCCCTTATCTTCCACAGGGCCACAGRAAGCAGMGTTCTACTGGCCTGGGAGGATGGGGGAAGCCAGGTGAGCAGCAGCACAAGCCCTTTCGTGCCTCCGGATGCCCTATTCTGTTTCCTACAGGCCTCTGCAAACTTACTAAACTTTGGACAGTTTGTAAACAGATGTCATGATTTTGAGGGGTTATAAAGCTCATGCGTGGCAAATTAATCCCCGTTTTATGCCAGGCCCCATTTAGTATTTCTAAAGGGAGTGGATAATAAATCCCGCCAACTCTCTCTTTAAGGGCTATTCAGATACTAAGTAAACCAAGAACATTTTAAAATGCAATCTCACAAAAATCTGCTCTGCTTAACCTTCTCTCCTTCTTTAAAAAAATAAGAAAGGCATGATGTTCTTTTTTTGTTAATTAATTCATTTTAGACAATTCCTTAAATTTTCATTTTAATAAATTTTTGTGTGGGTGCATTAATTACTTTCAAAGATGCTTTACAACTGTTACCTATTAAAAGCCTTTGTTAGTGAGTAAAAAAAAGAAAGAAAAAAAGAAAACCTTCCAGTGTGCCCCCCCTCCCGCTCTGAGCAGGTCCTCGCTATCAACTGCTGGAGTATTCTCGCTTTGCACCTAGAGCTATAATTATTTTGCTTTAATTTTACAAAACCTTTTGTTCCATTCCCATGAGCCCACCTGATCCTTATATTACACTCGCTCTATTAAAACACTCATGCAGAACAAAGCATGGCTGTACTGATTCATAAGTAACTTTTTTTTTTCCTCAGTAAAATGCCACTGGCTAGGGTGTGGGCCACGGACTTCGGATTCACTCTNACCAGATACTGCCCTCCTGGGTGATGTAGCCATAACCAAGAAATATTTCAGTCAGCAGAACTAGGAAACATTATCTCTTATAGTTTCCAGAAAGAATGTGTCACTGCCCTCACACCTGGACCCTTAGAGCTGACGTTAAACTTGTAAACTGCACAATTATTGGAGAATAAAGACCATAAGCTTTATATCATGAAGAAGATAGTAGGTTAATACAATAGCCATAGGAATGGAACACAGGAAGTAACTGTTTCCAAACCRTGTTAATYAGAATTTCTAAGTCATCCAAATATCAGGCTGAAYACACTGCAAACATCAGGTGCCGACACTGGAGACTAAGTTCCGTGCAGCTGTACCACAGCTTGTAAGAGCAGCCAAGCTACCCCAGGTTGAGAAGTAAAGTAACAGGGCAGCAAGAGTACCAAAGGCATTTAACAAGACTATGAAGACTGAAAAGGAAAAGGATTCTACTTTCTTTCTTTCTTTCTTTTTCACTGGTTATTTTATTTATTTACATTTCAAATTTTGTGCCCCTTCCCAGTTTCCCATACGCAAACCCCCTATCCCAACCCCCTCCCCCTAATTCTAAGAGAGTATTCCCCCGCCACCAATCATTCGCACCTCACTGCCCTARTATATAACCCTATTCTGGGGCATCCAGCCTCCACAGGATAAGGCCATCCTCATCTACATATGCAGCTGGAGCCATGTGTTCCTCCATGTATACTCTTTGGTTGGTGGTTTTAGTTGCCGGGAGCTCGGGGGGTGGGGAGGGGGTTCTGGTTGGTTGGTATTGTTGTTCTTCCTATGAAGTTGCAAACCCTTCAGCTCCTTCAGTTCTTGTCCTAACTCCTCCAAAGGGGTCCCCATGCTCAGTGTGCTGATAGGCTGCGAACAGGATTCAACTTTCTCAGGTTATTGTATTTCATAATGTAAGACAACAAGTTTATATTTTCTCTTAAATTGATCATTTGTATGCAAGATATAACCACCCATTTCTCCAGATTCAATTGTCAATATAATGAACTTTAGTGAAAAGGTTTATATGTACTAAATTTTTTTAAAACATCTTTAATGTGTTTGGGTATCTTGCTAGCATGTATATCTATGTTCTATGTATATGCCAGGTATAAATGGAGGCCAAAAGAGGGCATCAGATTCCCTTGAGTGGGGTTACAGGGAGTTGTGAGATATCATGTGAGTGCTAGGAATTGAACACAGTCCTCTGGGAAAATAGCCAACATTCTCAGCTGGTGAGCCATCTCTCCAGCCACATACAACTACAGTTGATAAGAGAAGACTATACTATAAAAATCAAGGTCCTCTTCCTGTACTTCTAGCAAATTCCTTTAGCTGATCAAAGGAAAAATCTATTTTTAATGATTGATATAACACAATTCATATTTGAAACTCATTAATTTTCCTGTTCATGGGATGTAGTGCAAATATTAATACATACACAGAAGACATGAAAAAACTGGGTGATTAATATTTGAACCTACGCTTTAACTTGTGTATATGTGTTTTAGGATCCATTACATCCTCTCTTYGAGATCTTTATGAAACTATTAATAAACTGTTCTATTCTTCACTATTTTATTCTTTCCATATGACTTCAGCATCCATCATTTCATCTRACTTTACCTCCTTTTCTCTTTCCCCTTCTGTGAAATCAACAGGTTTTTTGTTTGTGAGTTTCTTGCTTTTTTGTTTATTTGTGTGTTTGCTTTCAGTTACGGGTGAGAATATGCTCTATTTGTCTGTCTGGGTCTGGCTGATTTTACGTGACATTGTATCCTAAATTCAGCAATGCTTAGATGTGTTAAAAACTAAAGCTTTTTAAGAAAATACAGCAGCAGAATGACTTGTATAACTACACCACTTAGGATATCACTTACCCTAGATTATGATTAAAAAATCTGTTACACTTGCAGCAACAAAAAGCTCAAGCAAGTACTGGGAAGATGGCTGAGCAAGAAAAGAAAATGCTTGCTGCCCAATTATTCATTCGGATACCTAGAAGACAGTAAATGTGGGTTGTCTAAGGGGTTGATATGTAATTTCATTGTGCAGGAATAGGAGGCAGCCTCTCTGGCTATGTGGCTAGCCACACTAACCAACATGGTATGCTCCATGTTCAGTGAAAGAGTTTGTTTCAAAAAATAGGGTTAAGAAGGATTGAAGACATTTACTATCAACACTGGAGACTTCACACATAGGTGATATAAGTTCATGTTCATCCGTATATATGTGTGCATTCATACACCTATGAACACACAAACA
>BDUI01000919.1:192276-202298 GCA_002335545.1 Apodemus speciosus
AAAAAAAAGAGGGATGAAGGGATATGAGGGGAGAGGAAAGACAAAATAAGAGATTAAAATGAAGGCTTCAACTTAATATATAAACTGTGAGGTGTGAGAGACACAACACAGAAATACTGGAAGAACCAAACAAGGGCTGAAAGCAAACTCCTGCAGTGCTCCTAACACTTATAGCAACGCTGCTATGGCATGAGTGTGAGTGAGTGTGATGGTGTTAGGGCAAAGAGTAACCACTTAGGCGCAATTAAATAACATATTGATTTGATACCTTCAGCTAAAATGGCATTAACGGAATAGAARATAAACTAGACTACTGAAATACTAGGAACAAATGCCGACTAGTTATACAATATCAAGCTATTGGGCAATATAACAGCAAAAGACAATTTAACGACAGGATCACTCATACAAGGACTTAAGTTTTTCTCACATTAACAATAGCAAAGACAATAATAATATGACATTTGAAAACTAGGACAAGCATTTTTGTAAACTGTTTGACAAAATTAATGACTTAACATGTAAAGACAATCTGACAAATCAGCATGGTGACAGGAGTAAAGTACACAAGCAAACAGCTTATTAAGAGGAGGAAACAATGTCCCATCAGCGWATGAGACATATGCTAGCTCTACGTTAATGCAATCTATTGAACCAAAACAAAAGAAGCCTTGGTTTTGCTTGACAAATTGACAAATAATGATAATATTCAAAACAAGGAGGAAATTATCTAGAAAAATCCATTCCCATACAATTTAGCAAATGTTATTTAAGGAACCTTGAATACACACACTCTAACCCAGAAATTTACATCTACAGAAAGATGGATCTTCAGTATAGAAGAAATCGTGTTCAAAATCACTTGAATGTCAAGTAAGGAGGAATGGATTGAAAGTTTTTAGTACAGGATACAATAATTTGAAAGTATTGATAGTACACATTTTTCAACTGTCATCTAATTATTGATGCTGAGAAATCACAACACATGCCATATGATCCAAAATTAATTTAAAAACTCACATGTGAACACATACATTTTAGAGTTGTGCATAAAGTTGGAAGAAGGTAGGGGAAATATTAGAAACAACCCAAATTGATGGTGACAATGGATTCAAATTTTAGTTGCATTAATCTGTCTGTTTCCAAATTCTCTTTGATATGCATATTTTACCTTTATAGCTGATAAAAACAGTTTGATTAAAAATTGACTTCGATGGTTTCAGAATCCACTCAAGGTACAATAGCAAATATTTGTAGGACTTTTCTGTCCTGTATGTCTGTAATTTCTGTCAGGCTCTTTCACCTATAAAGTTCTTTCCACAATATATTTGTATAAGATGTTTCTGTTGACTATATGTTCTTAATTTTTCTTTTTCTGAAGAATAGAATACTCTGACCCAATTGAAAGCCAAAGAATATAAAATCACTCTTTAATGTCACATTATATTATAACATGTAGACTTTGTAGCACTCTGATGTCCCTTCCTTTGTCTACTTCTAAGATTCACRAGCATTAGTAACAATTATATTGGTACCAAGCTCAAGTATAAACAATCCAAAATTACTTACTTGGCCCATTTAGCCAATGCCAAGAGCCCTCTGCAACCAACATGACCAAGTATACAGAGAACAGTATACTTGCTTTGTATACTTCTGTTGCCTGGAACACAAATGTGTTTAGTTTTTCTCAAAGTAAAAATGGGTAAAACGTGAAATTTTTGTCATTGCTTAAAAATAGCTGCCAAAGTCAAGACATGTACTAACCTTCTAAGTTTGTTGGCTCCATATTTTGTTTGAAGGCACACCCCCTCCAAATGTCTGTACTCACCATCTGCTACTGATCCACAGAATAATGCACTCAAGTCTGGTGTTGCTTGGCATAGGCAAAGACAGTCAATGTCCAATTTCATCCAGACATGTGCACAATATCAGGAACCTTATGACACAATCCTCAACATCAAAGCAGCACTTTCAGGCTCCACTGCACATCAATCAAATAGGTATGGCAGTCAAGCTGATCGAATCTAAGCCAATCCTAGATTCCTACTGTGTCTAGATCTCTCCAGTGTGCCTGCAGCTCACCTTCCATTAAGATGATAGCTTTGGCTTAGGCTTTCATGCCAAAAGAAGTCCATGGAGTCACTCTGGCAAGAAGAAGGGTCTACATCAATGTCAACAACAACTTTCTTGCTGTCGACCCTACCATCTGTCCCCCTGCTCCCCACCTACTTTACTTTATGTGGACCTTGATGAATAGTATTTACTTAGTCCAAGATTCTAGTTTAGCCAACCTTTACAGATGGGGTCAACATGACTGCCCTCTGGGCCAAACTCCGCAAATGACATAACTGATGGGTTTCGTGCAGAATGTCTCTTTGAAAATTTGACATCATGAAAAAATTAATCCCAAACAAGCTTTAAAATTCTGAATTTATGAAAAATGTGGTCTATTCAATTCCTAGTAAAGATGATTTTTTTAATTTTTAGAAAATCTGAATGATAAAGTACAGATAAATTTTATTCCTACAATATGTGTAAGTGAAAAACAATTGATGGATCAAAGTAAAACTTGGGAATTTTTTCAATTACTTCAATGTAGACTTAAGAAAAAGATGATAAAAATTATCAAAACCATAACAAYCACGGAAGTGAAAAATACCATTCTGAATTAGATGCAAAAATTGTAGAAGATATTGTATATGCTAAGTGGAATGTAACTGCTTATATATCTGTTATCTACAAGTTGTATAGCCTTAACATTATTCAATTCTAGTAGAACAGCAATATTTAATATCTGGTAAGCAAGAATAATAGGTTCGGATAAATCACACTTTTATATTAGAAAATTTATGAAATGGAATAAATTAATATTTGCTTAAATGTAGCAAATAAAAATATTACGTTTAGGCTAAGTATAGAACAATTTTAATTGTGTATTTAAAAATGAACCCATAACTGAGCTGAAAGTCAAGTAAAACAACAGAAAATCTGAAAAAATGCAACAGTCAAWTTAATATGTCAAAATTATAAGTTTTTTCCTTCAAGGAAATCTAAATGTCTTTCTACAATGGTCTTCGGGCTCACCCAACATAAATACAGAATAAATACCTTATTCAAATCCAAAGTATAACATCTGAAACATTATACAACTTATATAAGAAATAACTAAAAGGTAAATCCTTACCATAAACAAGAAAATAAATGTGAAAATAYATTCAATACTGCAAGGTTATACATAGAACTACCAAAAGGATCTACTAGAGTACTTTACACATACCATACATTTACTTAATGTCCGTGGAAGTGAACAGAATCTAAATGAGAGTTCACTAAATATAAATCAGATCCTTTCAAAATTATGGGAGAATGGTCCCATTAGATAAATTTAATAGGTTTATCAGTTGTCTGAGTTTACAAATCAAGATGAGTTCTGACTTGATCCTAAGAAAATACTGWTATTGTCAAATAAAAAGGTATTTTTAATTTGCGGTATCTTTAAATTTTCTAGCATTCTTCAGTCAACTAAGATAATGCCTTAGAAATTCTACATAAAATCTGAACCTGAAATGTCCTGGTCTAATCATCTGGCTAATCTCTTAGAGTTTTCCTGAAATATGCTTCTATCCCCTTTTCTATGGGAATTCTCCCACTGATTAACACAGAGACTGAGAATTTGGCCTGTGCTCTATAGGCACCATTGAAATGTGGCCACCTGAGGCATGTAGGGAGGGCATCCAGCTGGCACACCACATGTTGCCCTGGAGTAGTATACAATGAGAGGGAGATTTTGGCTAAGAATACCTGGGCAATCTCTACAAAGGTCCTGATTATGAAAAGGACTTCAGCATCATCATTGTCTCATGAGTATAATATGAGCCAAAGAAACTTCTCTTTCTTTGTTTATATATTACCAAGAAAAGAAGAAAAAAAGCTCTTATAAGAACAATCAAAGACCTCCATAAAAGAGAAAATCTGGCTGACTGACACTAGCACTTGAGTATTAACCATGTCACTGGAAATTTTTTTCTGAGAACTCTGCACACTTTACATTTTTAATATGAACTAAAAGTACAATCTCCATTAAATAAAGGATTTAAACACATACAATAAAAATTTATGCCGYATATACAGCTGTTGTACTTTATATTATAAAATAATTATATAATTCATTATTCATATACTACTCATTTAAGAAGTTTGCTGTTTTTATGAGAAAGAAAATCCATGCATTTGAACTGTAATTACAATGGAATAATTTTTTCAATTTTGAGTCTTTTTCAAAACACCATACGTGATTAAAACACATAATGCACTAGTATTTTTTTTGCCAATTTTTGTTTTTAAACTAAAGCTGTTTTTGAATTACACAAGCAAAGCACAAAATCAGAGTTTCAAAACTAGCAAACATATTTAAGGATAAATTTTAAATAAACCCACTTTTTTCTTTGTTGGATTAACTTGGAGAGCCTGGAGCATTTTGTGGGATTCCACTGGAGCATGGAGGGCAGCTAGGAAACTGCCAGCCAGCTGAGGAAGAACCATGTCCACTGTCTTCACTAAGTTTTGTTTAGAGTTTCACACTCCTACTGAGTGGCTCTGGTGATATTTACAATACAAGTTTACTTCTGAAGGAATTCATAATGTCCCCAACTGCTAGCAAAAATTACAGCTGGGTTTTACATTTGTGTTTATATGTTATTTTGCATATAGACTCCAACAACCAATGAAGAGAAAATTTGATAGAAAACAAGCCCTGGAATTGAAAGACAGACTCCATCGACCAATGTTAACTAGTTGATAGTATTTGAAGATAGGGCTTGACGGGAAGGGGAACAAGCAACTTAATGTCTTAAATGTGCTACTTCATTCAGCCACTCGAGCTATCTCTCGCAAGGCTTTTTCTTTGTATCACTAATTCAATGTCACATGAAAATGGATTCTGACTTTTCAATGAATTTTGATGATAATTTATTTACATAAAAGAAAATACTTAATACTTTTCATTTGTTATCATGTAGGTGTTTTTGAACTTGCTTAAAACATTTTAACTGTACGCTGAATTTGCATTTTTCCCTAAAAGCTTAGGGAAATTACAAATTACAAAGATCACAGTGTCCCTAGGACTAATGAGTCCCAATTTATATTAGAGAAAATGAAGCCCCAAGAGCTAAAGGTGTTGGCAGAAGGTCCTACTGCAAGGCCAGCACTGTATTCAGTGCAGTTTCCTGAATCCTAATAATACCACTAAAAAATTACTACTTTGTTTTTTATTAAATTATCATTTTACTTCATTCAAATTTTTGGCAGGATAGATTTGAAGTGTAAATAGCAAAATAATTTTTCATAAGTTGAATTAGACTTTGTAATTTATAACCAATAAGATTTGGCTTTCATCGTGTCTTTTACTTAGGTATTTTAGGATCTTCATTCCCTGATGGCAATAGAAGCTGTAGGAGGCTAGGCTATGCTAATATTCAATTTATTCCTTCCTCTATCTTGCAATAATCCAGGATGCCAAAAGCTAGCCCTGTTGGTTGCTGATCATCCCATCTAAATATTGATGCTTCTAAAACGTGTACTTGGAGATTTTCTTCATTTTAGAATTACAGGTGGAAAGTCACTTCTCTTTGATATACACTGCATGCAATGAGGAAGGAGGCAGTCCTACAAAATGCATACATAGGCAATGGTTTTTCACCTCTGCATGCTGCAGAAAATCCCACTGAGTTAAGTAGGGTTCTACCAAGGCCACTTAAACATATTAGCCTATTATGCTCCACATTTCTTTATTGTTCTCAAAAAGCTAATGAAATGTTCCACTGCAGTGTTTATGCTGGAGTACTTTTAAAGGCACTTTCGAAGTGGTGTTTCTCTCAGAACTCCAGAAGGGGTTTCCACTTCCTAAAAATATTTAGTAGACCATGCAGAGACCATGCGGCCTCATTACTGTGACTGTTTAGACTCGCAGCTAACGATGAAATAGACTTAACAGTCGTCATTTAAGGTTTCAATGTGATCTTTAACACCATTGCAAACTGACAAGAATTAGAAAGCCGGCCAGGCAGACATGCTTTACTGTGCCACCATGTGACTAGGGTGAATGTAGTGCCTATAGTCTAGACAGAGAGAACATGGTGTTGGTTAATTTATTAGGTCAGAGTATCTGTAAAACTGTGTAGTTATTTCTACAGAGTCAACTATTTTTAGGAAAATAGGGAAATACCTATTCCTGAAAGTCAAGTTATAAAATCACACATTTCCAATATCTTTTTCTTCTACAATGTCATTTTATTCATCTAAAAATCAAAGGGGCCAGCCTCCTTGACAGCTSTCATCACTTCTAGCACTACAATTTGCTGGCTTTATGATTCTTAAACAAACAAAACAAACCACACTGTACTGGAAGAATCGTATAGCAGGCAAAGAAATAAAAATAAAGTTCACTAAATTAGCTACATTTTTATCACAATTGAAATTAAGACATTGTACCTCGATTTACCACACATAGCTATCTCATCTTCMAAACATTAGCAGTGATGAAAGGCATAGGTATTAAGACTATTAAAACTAAGAGTTATAATTATTAAAGCTGAGATTGAAAATGTGGTAATAAACTTTTGATTGCATGAATCATAGACTCCCCCTGAACTGATATGGAACACGTTTTGCCAAAATGCCATTTCTTACACAGTAATTCTCAAGTATAAATACTCAAAGAGTTTGGTTATTTCCTAAAACTAAAGTAAAATAAGTATGTCAAGTAGTTTGGTTTTTTTCAAGAAACCAGAGGATATACCTAAAAGTTTTTTTCTAAAAGAGTTACTGATCTGACTTCTGTTGGATAATCCCAAGAATACCTTGTTTTCTTTGCAAATTAGATATGAACATTCAATACAGTTACTGAATTTAATGAACATCAACAGTCTTCCACATTATTTTTTATTTAATTATATAATACTTCTGTGAACATTAACAGATAAAATCATCAGAACCCGAAGCAGAGACTTACAAGAATAGTTCCTAGTAATGCTACAATATTAATCTGACTGAAGGGTCAGTCACAAGTAAACAGTGTGGCGCAGTGTTTCAAGAATAAAGAGAAYTCATTAAATAACCATGGATTTACCATCTGCCTGGAAGTAACCCAGAAAGTAACTTACTCCATTACATGAAAGTAGAGACAGGGTAAGAGAGGGACTGGTAAGACACACACTTTCACTCGAAGCATGATGAACAGTCTAAAATCAGTGAGAATGAGCATATGCGATCACATTACAGTCTCTTTAATAATGGGGCTATTGTAGCATATGGAACACTAGAATGAGCACAAGGAGTCTCTGTTGTGCCTAATGCTGCCATTATCCTCTTGAACCATCTTGCCAAGTTGCTTAACATTTAGGTACACTAGGGCTTTGCCTCTGTTTGTCTGAACTGGAGAGATTTAGATCTCTAAGTTCCCTTCCAACTGCAGCACTTTATGTCAACTTGTTTATAAAATCAAGTAATAATTAACCTTGTTTCAATTGTTATGTAATAGTTACTAATCTAAGTGCATGACATACTCACAGCTTAGAGTATGTTACACAGTCTCTTTATATTCATCTTTCTAAAATACAAGAGTACATATATAATTACATGTAATCATTTTTTTTACATTTTAGAAGTATTTATCATTGTTCAACAATTATTTATAAAATTCAATGTATAAATAACATATTTATAAAATTCAATTTAATCACTGAATATATGCATACAGTGTACACTGGTCAAATCTAGAGTTTTTTTTTTTTTTTTAATCTATCCCTCACATGGTTGTTATCCCTCAAAATCACCTTAATAACCTTGGCCATATTCCTGATATTGGAAATATAAAAACGCTCCTGGCTTTCCTATAGCRGGTCCCAAAGTACAAATGAGTTACAGACACTTCTACCACTTATGTTTTCTTAACTAGTTCTAAAAAGCATTTTATCAGTGAATAAAGTTAGTTGATCATAGACTGGTATTTTATGAGTAAATACAAAACCATGAGAACAATGGATGCCAGGTCCTAGTGGTTAGGCATTTTTAATGCTAGACATGCTTTCCAAGCAGACCAGCTTCTCTATGACCTGCTAATTGTTAAGACCAGATAATACGAAGCTAGGGTGTACATACTGGAAAATCAAAGGTCATTAGAAAGGGGCAGTGAAGGTCAGGAGTCAGTCCCTAGGCCTATCACAGAAGTCTCACTAGAGGGTGCTCTTGGGCTTGTATGAGTTCTCCAGTCTTCAGAAACAAAATCAAGTACTCACTAGAGAACACAGTCTGCCTCAGCATAACTTGACTCAGTTATGGAACCCAGATCTTCTACTTCAATACAGAGAGAAAGATTTTTTAAAAAAAAATTCACTTGTAATCATCTTGTTCTATGGGTTGTATACATAAGATATCAGAAACATAAGAGCCATAAGATCTTATGGGGTCTCCACGTCGACATTCCAATAACACTGAACATATACTCAATATTTCTTTTTCTTTGTTTTCTTTTTCTCTTTTCATTTACTTATTTATTCATTTACATACAGATCATATTTTAATAGCTGTTTTTTTTTATCTATATTAGCAGTCTGTGTGTGTAGACACAGTGTCCAACAAAAAAAGAGGTGGCTGGAGAGACAGCCATGGGTGCTGGGAACTGAACTCTTATATTTTTGGTTGTAAGCCTAGCCTTCAATGGCTGAGTCATCTCTCTAGCCCATCAATATTTTTGACTCTTCTTTACATATAAAAATAATATTATGGTTTTTATATGATATCACAGTAAATTTTAAAATCGACTTCTTATGCTAGAATTTCTCTATATATGTGATTTTGCATTTTTGAATTTTAATATTAATACTATCCTCTCTAATGATACCTGCTTTCAATAGAGCATATCATTTTCCAACATATATTGAGAAAATAGAAATGGTTTATACTATGTTGTATATTTTTAATATTTATTACATTAGGAAGGATAAATGTAGGAAGGATAAAATGGTTTTATCTTTGCATATTAAAAATTAGAAATGGCATGCCTAAGATCATGATTTCTCTAAAGAACTGAACTGAATAGATGAGAACTGTATCTTTGTGAAGTAAGGATTCTCTGCTCTGCTTATAGTCAGTCATCTTGGCACCTGCAAACCTGTCACACATACTGTCAGATATGGTAGCTTTAGCATCTTAAGGTTTGGCAATGGAACTCAGAAGATAATTTGGATTACTAAGATTTGCCAGAACTTCCAATTTAGCTAAACTTAATGATTCATTATCCCTTACCTGAATTAAGCTCATGAGTTTCTCTTTAAAATCTGCTTGAATGGGTTTTTTTTTTTTTTTTGGACAAAAAAATTCAAGGTAACGTAGTAGCCATTTATGAATCAGTGTAAAATGTTGAATTCTTAATTTTATATCAGATACATGTGTAATGTGTGTAGTTCCACACTCAACATCCTCAATGGACTGGAACAAGTATGAAAATTTGAATTGTTTGAAAATTGAAAAGTTTGAATTGTTCTCCAAGCTCTTACAACGTAGTCACTGAGTTGCTAAGGACCCTGCTTTGTGACATACCATATAGATTATGTTTATGAATCTGATACATGGTATTGACTCATTCATCATGCAGAGGACAGAGCAGCAGGCATATATTTAAAGTGTACTTCATCCAAGTTAGATATGAATGAGCTTAAATCACGCTATGAAGAATTGGCAAAATTCCCATGGATACTGTGGAAATAAAAAGAATCAATGAAAAGATGTAATTATTTTAGTCCTAGATATAATTAATTTGTGGAAGAGGTCACTTTATTTTAAATACATCCAAGTTTCTCCAAACACAGGTCAACGTTTGCTGGATAATGGTAGAAAAGACTCATTTGGTCTGAGTTTGCCCACTTTGATATTCATCTCTATATCATAGTTAAATAAAATGTTTTATAAATCTGCATATCTGCAAAAAAGGGCTCAAGCTGAGGCAGAGTGACAAGCATTGTTGA
>BDUI01000920.1:70947-81340 GCA_002335545.1 Apodemus speciosus
CTTGGGAGGCAGAGGCAGGTAGATTTCTGAGATCAAGGCCACCCTGGTCTACAGAGTGAGTTCCAGGGCTACACAGAGAAACCCTGTCTCAAAAGAAACAAAACAAAACAAAAAAGATTCTTGGGGGGAAAACAGCCTAGACGTGCGGGTAGCTTCAGCTGTGCGTACCTGCCTGGCTTGTCCCTCCAGCCCTGGGGGTCAGTGCCCTCTGTGCATTCTGGGGCAGTGACCTATGGAATAAGTACATCAGGCCTCAGCTCAGGCTGCTGCCCCAMTCCCATCAGCCCACTCTATTCTCTTTCTTCCCAATCTTGGGCTCCAYTGACCCCTCAAGGAAGATCAGAGATGCTGCTGTTTTTAGCAATTCCATACCTCTCCTCTCATACCTCTCCTCTCGTCTCCTCTCATCTCCTCTCCTCTCTCCTGCTGAAGATTTCTATGGGAGTGTAGGAACAGGGCAAGCCTAGAAAGGCTCACAGTCTGAGATGCTCAGAAGTTGAGATCTCTTCCCTCAGCCGCACAAAAACAGTGGCACCCGGGCGTGGTGGCACACGCCTTCAATCCCAGCACTCCAGAAGCAGAGGCAGGCGGATTTCTGAGTTCAAGGCCAGCCTGGTCTACAGAGTGAGTTCCAGCACAGCTAGGGCTATACAGAGAAACTCTGTCGTGGAAAAACAAAACAAAACAAAACAAAACAAAAAAACATAGTGACAAAGATAGCCTGGGCTAATGCACAGGTAGCACTAGGCAAGTAAACTTCCCTACTTGCTGAAGGAAGTTCCTGGGCTACTTCTGCTCCCTCACCTTACCAAGTCCCCAACAACAGAGCTTAACTCTCCAGTGCCTCGTCCCTAGGTCATTTGGAAGTAAGGCAGAGCTGCTGGCAGCCCTCACAGGAGCTGGGAGGGCCAGAGGGATGCTGAAGGGTCAAGAGGCAGAGCGAAGGGAGGCACGCCGGGAAGCTACCCATCCAGGGGCCTCTAATATCATTCTTGCACTTCCTAGAGGGGTTCCAGGCCCACGCTGAGGCTCAATTCTACCCAAAGGTTACTAGCAAGTTATTATCTCCAGACCCAGAAGGAAGGARCACTCACCCCCATCCCTACTTCCACTGGCCCTGGAAACTAGTCTCAGCTGGGAGAGCACAGAGCAAAGTGGTTTCAGGAGCTGGACCAATGGACCAAAAAGAAAGGCAGCCCCAGCTCCCTCAGAGAGGCCTGCTTTGGGGTACAGTCTGTCTTTGCTCTCAGGGGCCTTTTGTTTCTGCATCTGTCCTCTGCCTTTACCTCAGACTCCTAGGCCTGCCTCCCAACTACACTGTCTCCCAAAGGGCAGCTCTCTGACCAAGCCTTCTCACCTATAAGATTGGAGTCACCAGATCGTGCAAGCAAGCAGTGAGTGACCCAGAGTTGGAAGATAGCAAGTGCTCAGGAGGGCTCTCCAACCCCACCTGAGCCTCCCACATGCATGCACACAGGCCCACACACATATGCACGTGCACCCACTTACATATGGCCTTTGCACATACACAAGCATGCATGCTCATAACATGTATACACAGAAAACATGCATATGCACACATATACATTCTCACACCCAGTGCTCAGCAAATACAGACCAAGAGTTAGAGTTGGGCACTAACAATAGAGAAGTTGTAACTGCCCCCTCCCACCAAAAGACTTCTTTTCTTTCTTTCTTTTTTGTTTGTTTGTTTGTTTGTTTGTTTGTTTTGATACAGAGTTTTTCTGTGTAGCCCTGGTTATCCTGGAACTCACTCTGTAGACCAGGCTGGCCTCGAACTCAGAAATCCGCCTGCCTCTGCCTCCCAAGTGCTGGGATTAAAGGCATGAGCCACCACCGAYGGGCAAAAGACTTCTTAAGAAACCAAGTGCTAAGAAAACCAGACAGGCCCAGAGAGGGTAGGTCAAGCTCAAAGCCACACACCCCAACAGTGTGGTAGAGGCAGAGCTACCCTAGAGCCAGGGCTCTGATAAGGCCTCCACAGCTAAGAGCAGAGACTCTAGTGACCTCCAGAGAAAGAAGAAGCTACAGCCCAACTCAGCATTGAGAACCAGGCTATCCTGGGGTTCTGAGCACAGGACATTCTTCCTCAGCTGCAGTTCCGGAATAGGTAGTTTCCAGATGCAGCAGATAAAAGCATCAGAGAGCAAAGGTGACTGGGTTAGGGAGATGACTTTGGCCCTTAATGCATGAGGTAAGTCCCTTAATTAGGACCATGGACTCTTGGACATTGGAGCCAAGTTCCCAGAGGTGAATAAAAATGCTGGAACCGGCCTCTGGAGTCGGCCTTTGAACACTGGAGTGGGGGCTGGGGCAGCAGTCCAGAGATGCTAGTCTGGGACCCAGGAAGGCAGCTGCTCTCCAGCCCTGTCACCTTGTGGCTCTGCTTTGCTGCGCCTGTGGCTGCAAGGGATTATCTACAGTTGATGTTTAGAGTCGGAGAGCGGGCAGAAGATGGAGGCGATGGCTGTTTCTCTCTTGGTCATCTCCTGTTTCCGAGTTTTGCCTCTGGGCTGGCTGAGGTGKTCCGGCTACTGGCTCCAGGGAGAACACAGTTCCTGGCTCTGCAGGCTTCCTGTCCCAGCTGACATTTCCAAGGTTTGCCATTCAGAGAAATACGGTCTTTGCTGCTGGTGGTTTGGTAATGACTGGGCTGGCCCAGGAGGCCTGTGACTTGCTCACCCAGCTCAGGGCCATGCCTTTCTGCCCCTCCGCTCTTACCTCTGCCTTGGAACCCGCAGATAGCTCCTCTGTCTCCTGCTTAACATCCTAGGCAGAAAAGGGGGCTTGGGGTAGCAGATGGATGAGGGGCTGATGGATAGAAACCCCAGCATGAGTAAAGGAACCCCAGTCTCAGTTCCTACCTAGACCCTGCCTTGTTAGCTGCAGCCCAGTCAAGGTGAAGGATAGATTAGACTGGCAAGGGTAACAAGAAGGGGCCTCCTCCCACTGCATCCATCCTGTCCCTGGGGGAGGAGCCAATTCAGCAGCCCCCACTTCTCAGGGCAGTGCTCTAAGGCCCCAGCCCTGGGAATCACTAGTGGGCAGGCAGGGCTCTGGCCTCCAGGTCCCCAGGGCCAGCAGGCGGACAGGAGGGGGGGAACACAAGGCCGCAGGGGAAGGTGTCGAACGCAGCAGGTGCCGCTGTAGCAGARGCCTCATTAATCACCTCGCCAGCCCCCAGCTCTGCAGTGGAGAAACCATATTAGATTTTAAATTGGAAAGCCGAGAATGTGGCAGTTAGCGGGAGCTCCTTCCACCCTGGGCCCCTGATCACAGCCTCACGGGAGGGAAGGGACAGTGGAGTACAAAGGCCTAGGCTGGCTGTGGCCCAGAGCAGCGTTCCCTCCCTCTCCCGACCTCCCAGAGCCTGGGGCGCTGTAAGACAAACAGCCCTGGGAAAGGTCAGACTAGGGTCCAAGGAGGGGACAGTTAAAACAGGGGCCACAGYAGCCTTTATGGGAACAGTGTCCCCCGCCGCTGCCTCCTAGGGTGTATTGTTCATAAACAAAGACAAATAGAAATGGCCTGTGTGTGTATTTGTACATGTGTGTATTTGTACTTACATACCTATATATACATACATGCATACATATATAACATAACATGACACACACACACCACACACACATATACATACACATATACACACACAAAGCACCAATGCAGYGTTGATCTCAAGCTATAAAACAGGCTGATCCTTTTTTTTTAAAGATTTATTTATTATTATATGTAAGTACACTGTAGCTGTCTTCAGACACCCCAGAAGGTGGCGTCAGATCTCATTACGGACGGTTGTAAGCCACCATGTGGTTGCTGGGATTTGAACTCGGGACCTTCAGAAGAGCAGTCGGTGCTCTTAAGCGCCGAACCATCTTGCCAGCCCCCAGGCTGATCCTTGATGGCCATTTTGGGAGAAGTAGGATAGTCTATCCACATTGCCCCTCAGCCGCAAATTCTTCACATGGAAAATGTAAAATACTGATTTCAAGCACAAAGAGCAGCCGGCAGCTCTGAAGGGGAGATGGCTCTTGTGGAAGTTGGTGACTGGCTCACTGGGATGCTTGGTAACTGTGAGTGCCCGGCCCTCGCCCTGCAGCTGGGCAGCTGCTCCAGGACTGCCCAGAGGTACCCTGCCCTCTGCTGCTGACTGGTCAGTGGGGAAGGAAGGAAAAGCAGACTAAGTGTTCCCATGATACACATACCTGCCTGGGACCCACTTGGCTGGATCGCAGGAGGCCAAATGTTCGTCCCATAAAGTCAGTCCTCTTAAACTGCCTCTGTTCCAGCCAGCCCTCAGCCCCCACAATTACCCCCCTCCCCAGCGAGCACCTAACAACTGGGGCTGGAGAGAGGGCTCAGTGTTCAAGGGCACTGGCTGCTCTTACAGAGGACTCAGTTCAGATCCCAGCACCAACGTGGTGGCTCACAACCATCTGTCATTCTTCTAGTCAGAGGGTGCCCTCCTCCTGACAATGAGAACACTAGGCAGGCAGATGGTACACATACATGCATGCAGACAAAATACTCATATGTACAAAATAAAGTAAATAAATCATAAAAAAATGGCACCCAACAACCTATAGAATACTTGGCCGCAGCCGGGAGGCAAACCAAATATCATTGGATAAATGAGGGGTGGTAGGCCCAGCCCTCCTGTGGCCCTCCTGAAAGCCTTAAAGAAGTCTTTGGGTCCTTACCTTAGTTCTTCGGCTTCTCCAATATTAACTCTCCCAGGACCCTCACCTTAGGTTCGTCCCTCCCAAGAGGTAGTGAATATTGTTGGGCAGGGAGGCCAGCCTACTCACCTTACATTTTTTTCATTGTACATAGTAGTCACTAACATGAAATTAAGTTAAAATATATTATTTCATCCTTACTAGCTCCATTTAGAATGCTCCCCAGCCTCATGTGACTATGGCTACCTTGTTTTCAACCATTTGCAATGCTAGGGCTCAAAGCCAGACCCTGTGCGTGCTAGGCAAGCATTTTCCTTCTAAGCTACACGCCCGCTCCCTGACTACCATACTGAACAGACATGAAACATAGCCATTGGGCTGGCTATGCCCATAACAGCTAACAATTGCCTGTTATTACAGGTCTAGGGGAATGATGCCCTCCTCTGGCCTCTATGAACCTCACAATCATAGGGTGCACATATATACACATGGGCAAACACAGATATACACAAAATTAAGTATCTTAAAAATCTTTAAAACATCTTCATCATTGAAAAAAAAATATTGCAGAAAGTACTGCTCGAGGAGAGATAACCAAAGCCATACTGGGTTTCCCTGCGCCTGTTCCATCAACTGTCCAATGGGGTGATAAAGTTCCTGTCTGATAGAACTCTGTGAGGTTCAGTGAGCTGACACTGGTAAAATACTTGGGATGTCACTGGGCATGTTGTGGACACTAGATAAACAACACCGTGGGATATTTCCACACACCGAGCCCTTCGTGGCACTCTGTGTTCTGGTGTGTGAGAGCAGACAGCACCCACACACCCGTCTCCATGTTATTGATGGGACATGGCACAGACTTGGTTCGAGGAAGTAGCTCGGACCACAGCACCAGGTCTCATCCATAAGGGGCAAGACCATGATGGGGTGGCCTGACTCCTGGTTTGTGCCTCAACTTCCCTCGCTGTTCCCTCCACCTGACAGTAAGACTCCAACTGGAGATGTCAGAGGATGTCCGTAGGGGCTCCTGGACACTTGGGAGGCCATGAGTGCTCCGTTCCCAGAGGTACGGCCTTGGATCACAGACACCAAAGGGCTCCCTCTTTGGAGCAGGTGGGACAGGTATTCTTCCAAGTGCGGGCTCCAAACCCAGCCCTACCCCTGGTTTACTGTAGAGACCAGGACTGTTTCCTCCTGGGTAAACAAAGGAGGTATGAGGTGCTCACAGAGGGGACAATAATTGGAGGGCTGGTGGCGAGCCACTTCTCCAGTCAGAATCTGGCTGGGAGGTGGTGTCCTTGGTCAGTGTTGTTGTTGTTGKTGGTGGTGGTGGTGGTTTGGTTTGGTTAGATTTTTCAAGACAGGGTTTCTTTGTGTGGCCCTGACTGTCTTAGAACTGGCTATGTAGACCAGGCTGGCCTCCAGCTCACATAGATCTGCCTGCTTCTGTTTCCTACGTGCTGGGATTAATCTTGTCTCCCTGCTGCTCATACTCAAAGTCTGGACTTTATTGGACCAGCAGAGGCTGAGCAGGAAAGAGGACGGGGACAGAGTGTGATGGGAAGGTCAGTCGAAGGGATGAGGGACCTGCTAGTTTCTGTAGACACTCCCCATCACTTACCAAGGGCAGCTGCTCAGYTCTCCCTGGCTGGACCCACCCCTGCCCACCTACGCTGCCTGAGAGCCAGGCTTTGGGGAGCTAGGTGAATCCTGACTGGGTAGACAAGCAAACCCAGGCTTAGGAACTGTGCCCTGAGACTACCCTTCACCAAGCCCAGCACCAGGAACCAACATTTACCGGCAGAGCTGTGTGGGGAGAGAGAGGCCCAATGCTGTATCCTTGCCACAGTACACGCGATTCATCTGTTCAGAATCCATCAAGAAGTATCCCAGGAGGTCAGAGGACAGCCAGGCAGGAATGGCCATCTGGAGAGGAGACAGGAAATTGGACCCAGAAGTATAAGAAGGTATCTACACAAAATGTAGACACAGAGCACAGCGGGAGGGTGAATTATAGGAACAAATAGGGTGTTRGGGAAGGTACCTGTTCTGACAAGGAAAATCTCATTTTCTGTGCCCACCTCAAAATGCTGCCCCTCCGGATGCCACCAAGCCTCCCCCATCACCACAAGCTACAGGGTTTCCCACACAGATGCCCTATATTAACAGCATCCAGACTGGTGGGGAGATTGGAGGCCCAGCAAGAGCAGCCAACAGAGCTAAGCTGGGGGTTCTAATCCCAGGTCTCTGTGTGATCATGAGTGAATTACTTAACTACTCTGGGCCCCCAGAGTGTCTCTGTCTCTTGGGATAATGACACAAACTTCCCTGGACTGGTGGGATGCTGAGAGGACAGTCTGAATATAACAAGCAGAAGGCAGTGGATAGCAGTGTTAGCAATCCCCTGTTGGACCTAGACCACACAGGAAGTGTGTGTCCATTCTGGCTCTTGTATAACTTTTAGATAACCCTGGAAAACCACATCCCATCTCTGGGCCTCAGTTTCCTCGTATACAGTATGAGGGTGATATTGTCTTTCCTGTCCGTATAAGCAGACACACAGCATTGAACCCACTGAAAGACTGGATACTATAGGAGGTGAGTCTGGAATCAGAAGCTTCTAGAATTAGACTGTAGGCCCTGTGGTCCTGCCAACTTCTAAGAGGATAGCTGGACCACTGCTCTGTCAGTGTGGTGATCAGACTCCGGCCCAGGGGCACCCACTCTCTCAAACACACAGGGCCCCCTTCGCTCCATAAGACTCTGGGCTAATAGGGGTCTGCAGAGCCAGGCCCTCACTAATCCCCTATTAAAACTTGAAAGGGGCCAGGAAACCTCCAGAATAAACTCATTAATTTTTATGGGATAATAAATGGATCCCATTAAATTCTCATTCTTCCAATGCTGGGCCAGCTTAACCTTTAGAACCTAGAGGCGTGGACTCCCTGCCCACTGCCTCCCCAGGCTCTCCTGGACCCCCATGTTGTCTCTCTCCTCCAGCCTGAGAATTGGTTCTACCCTATGATGAGAGACTCCATCTGAGCTTGTTCCAGAAGAGGGTCTCTCCTCATACAGGACATAAGCGTCTTAGGCCTTCTGTCTCCGAGACATGAGTCCTGGACATGGCTGGGGCCTGCCTATGCTGGGCTTTGAAGTGACAACCCCTTCTTTGTAGAAAATGGGGTTAGAGCTGGCAGGTGGAATCTGTGTCTGTCAGGAGAGCCCTCCTCCCAGAACTCAGTGTCTTCCCCTCACAGCTAAGGAGACAGTTCACATGTGAGTGAAGCRGTTTTGAAATTAGAACCCAAGGCCTTGGGGTCCAGAAAGATCTAAAGATGTGCCGGTGATGAGAGKAAGTGCTGGGGCTGCACTATTGTCTGGGACAGCAAATCCTCTAGGAAGAGACACTGCCTCACTCACGCCTCCAGGTTCACTGGACACCAGCCTTCTGGTCCTAAGCCTCAGTTTACCTATCTGTAAGACCATAAGACTTAGCTAGCAGGAGGTGGAAAGGGCTCCACCCTGAACCAGACCTGCCAGGTGTGGGACCAACGGGCCTCATCTGTAGTACCCCCGCCCCTCTGGACTGTACAGGGGCATGGCGGCTGAGAAAACGGAGCAGGGAACTACCCGGCTGGGGCTCAGGGGTGGGACTTCTATTCCTAAGAGGGGCCAGGAGGCGGAGCGGGAGAGAAACCACTGGGGAGGCATCCTGAATGGCTCATTAGTGCCGATGAAAGCCTTTTTTCATTTCGTCTAAATACTTTAAACAGGGCTCCCTCCGATGTCTATTTGCATAGCTTAAGAGCTAATGCGGGGGGAGGGCCTATGCTGCAGTGCCCAGGGCTAGGGGTTGCAGGAAAGCTCTTTTGCTGTAGGAGACTGAGGAGCCGGAGGAGGGTGTTTTCCAGACCCAGAAGGCGTGGCTAGCAGCCCCAGCCCCTTGGAGCTCTGCAGGGAGCGTCCAGGCCCCAGGTGAATTGACTAAAGTGTGATCTGGTTGTTCCTGCAGCTTTGTCCCCAGGGAGGAACAAGGYTTAAAGGTGACTATCCTCTTTGTGGGTGACCCAGAACTATGCTTTCTTTGTGGATGGCATGTGTCATCCAATAGGGACTGTGGTTTTCCAGAGAAGAGAGACCTCACTTTTAGCTAAATCCTTCCTATACTAGTGTACTGCCTCCTTGCTACCTCGCGCTCTCTCTGCCCCCAGGACACTGGTGTCTAGAGCATTCAGGGGAGACCACTCTTCCTTTTGTTCCTTTTCCCTCCTCCTCTTCCTCTTCCTCCTCTTCCTCCTTCACCTCCTTCTTTTGTTTTGTTTTTTGAGACAAGGTTCCCTTGTCCTGGAACTGTCTTGGAACTAGCTCTGTAGACCAGGCTGGCCTCTCACAGAGAACTTCTGCCTCTGCTTCCTGTCCGGAGGGCTGGGATTAAAGGTGTGTAAAAACCTGCCCCAAGCAGAACCAACACTGGGACTGCCCTCCCCAACCCCACCCCCACCCCCGTGTGCCTGAACTCTAGTGCTACTGAGTCAAGTTGGGTTCCAGGCTTAGTTGTGGTTTGGCAATGGAGTAAGGGCTGTCTTGGTTCCAACCAAGACACCTTCTCAAGGGCCAGGGTCACTCCCAATCTGCAGAGACCTTGAATGGATCCATACCCCCACCCCACCCCCACCCCACCCCCACCCCTGGTCGCTTGTGCCTTCTTCAGAGGACTGCTGGGAGCTCCATCCCTCCCTGCCAAGGTCCGTGTGGTCTGGAATGGTCAGGCACCTTGCCTGTTGCTCTTTGTTTCCAGTCCTCCCACAGCCATTTTAAAAGCCATCAAGACCAGGACCATTCTCCCAGTCTTCTTAGTGCTGACAAAATTCTGTATGAACTAAAAGTGGAACCAGCATCCGCTGACCTTTTCTTGGCAGTTAAGGATCTAGGGAGTCTAGTGAGCCACGAGCAGAAAGTGCGTCATCTCTTCAGTGCTGTGGCTAAATGAGTGAACAGAATCAATAGTGAGCTGGCTAGTCACAGATTAGCACTGGGCAAGTCTCTGCCTTGCCCGGCTGTAGGTTTTACATAACACACGAGAGAGTCCTCTGTCACCAAGTTGCTGTGTCAATTAAATAATGCAAGCTTGCTGGGATGCTGTCACTTGCCTGCAATCCTGGCACTTGGTGGTAGARGCAAGAGGATCCATGAGCTAACGGCCACCCATGACCATGTGGCAAGTACAAGTCCAGCCTGAGCTAACGGCCACTCATGACTATGCAGCAAGTACAAGTCCAACCTGGGCTACATGAGACCCGGGTCTTGAAAAACAAACAAACAAATGAAAAAGCAAAACAAAACAACAACAAGAAAAACATCTAACCTTTGGAAAGGTTAACACAGGAGGACTGAAAGCTTAAGGCCTTCTTGGGCTACCTAGCAAGATTTAATAATGATAGTAGTAGTTGTAGTCATAGTCGTMGTMGTMGTAGTAGTAGTAGWAGWARWARWARWARWARWAATAATAATAATAATAATAATAATAATAATAATAGAAGGTCTCAGAGGGAACTGGCTCAGCAGGTCTGGTCCCTTAGCACCTCCTTCTGCGGGTCCCTGCATCACACTCTGCTCTGGGTCATCCCCTGAGCATTAAACATAGCTAGGCAAAGAGAAGCCCCTGACCTCTTCACCACAACCCTTGGGAC
>BDUI01000920.1:83515-94218 GCA_002335545.1 Apodemus speciosus
GATGGTTGTGAACCACCATGTGGTTGCTGGGATTTGAACTCAGGACCTTTGGAAGAGCAGTCAGTGCTCTTACCCGCTGAGCCATCTCTCCAGCCCCTTTTCTTTTCTTTTCTTCTTCTTTTCTTTAGAGACAGGGACCCATGTATCGCTGGCCTCGAACTCACCATGTAGTTGAAGCYGATCTTGAATTTCTGATCTTCCTGCTGGGCTTACAGGTTCTTAGTTTATACAGTGCTGGGCTGGAGCCCAGCACTTCATGCCTGCTGGCCAAGCATGTTACAAGCTGAGTGACAGCCCCAGCCCTTGCACTTGCTCTCGTGACCCATCTCCTCATCGGTAAAATAAGGCCTTTGAGGTACATTAGAAACGGCAGATATGTGTTCGTCGTGTCATGGCTTCCTAGCATCCTGTGTTGAGAACGACTCTGAAGCTGAATCTGGAAACAGCAGAAGATAGTGCAGTGATCGATTTGTAATGTCTGTCTTGGTTGCTGGAGGAGAAAGGATAGCTCATGTGCCATCTTTGAAGTATGTGATGTCACCTTGCTTCCAGCTCTAAAATTTTATAGCTCCATGATTCTCACCAATGAGCACACTCTCCAAGGCTCTCTGTCAAAAGCAAGATGGATCTCCTCCTGCCTGCGCTGGGTGGGATGCTGTGCACTCTGGCGTGGCAGGAGAGCCTCTGATCATTCATTATTATTTCAGGGCTCTCCTCAGAGGCTCCGATCACAGGGGAAGGTCAAGCCATGGGCATCAGGGAGATGGATGGGGAGCTGACCGCAGCCCCTACACCTGAGCAGTCAGACCGAGGCGTCCACTTCGTCACCACGGCCCCCACCCTCAAGCTGCTCAACCACCACCCACTTCTGGAGGAATTTCTTCAAGAGGGGCTAGAAAGGAACGAGGAAGCGCCGAGGCCAGCACTGCCCTTCCAGCCGGACTCACCTACACCCTTTACTCCAAGCCCCCTTCCCCGTCTCGCCAACCAGGACAACCGCCCCGTCTTCACCAGTCCGACTCCAGCCGTGGCTGCGGCACCCACCCAGCCCCACTCCAGGGAGAAACCTCGGAACCTAGAGTCCGAGCCCCCTGAGCTTTATATCTCATCTCCCCTCCCTCCAGGGCCAAGTATGGCAGTGCCCACACTGCACCCAGAGGACAGACCCAGTACTACACCCCCTAGCCAAGCATGGACTCCAACTCAGGAGGGTCCTGGAGACATGGGCAGACCTTGGGTTCCAGAGGTCATGTCTAAGACCACAAGGCTCGGTATCGAGGGGACCATTGCCACCTCCACAGCTTCAGGGGATGACGAAGAGACCACCACCACCACCACCACCATCATTACCACTACTGTCACCACAGTTCAGCCACCAGGTCAGCTACCTGCTGGCTGGCAGGGCTGAAAGTGAGGGTGGCGGGCACACCATGATCCCTAAATGCTTCTGTTTCTGACACTACACCAACCTGCCGGGCTTTTTGCAACCAAGGGTCAGCCAGTCTAAAGCCTGTGGATTGGAATCAGATAACCCCAAGTTCAAGTTCTGATTCTTCCAACTGTAACACAGCCCTAGGGGTTTTAGTCAGCCTCTCTGAGCCTCAAGTACAAAGTAGTGATCAGAAACCCTGGGGCTGGAGCGATGGAATACTTTCTGCTCTTGCAGAGAACCTGGGTTCCTAGCACTCGCATGGCCACTAACCACCATCTGTAACTCTAGTTCCAGCAGATCTGATGCCCTCTTCTGGCCTCAATGGGCACCAGGCATGAAGGTGGTACACATACACCCATGCAGACAGAACATTCATCTCTCTCCCTCTCTCTCTCTCTCTCTCTCTCTCACACACACACACACACACACACACACACACACACACACACACACACACATCAAATGAACTATTGTGAGTATGAAATAGGGTTGCATGGTAGCCTCTNCTCCCTCTCCCTCTCCCTCTCCCCCAAGAGTCCCACAGGTGCCCACCCTGAGAGCCACAGGACACACACCTCTTGATAGGCATCCCTGGAAAATGGCCCTGGAACARTAGAGTCGCAGGGGCTCCTGCCTGTGTGTCAGTCACCACGGTAGGAATAGTCACTGCTTCCCTGGCAAAGACAGAATGACATCTGGAGGGGGTGCATGGAGGGAGAGAAAGTAGCCTTGTCCTGGCACGCCAAAGGTACTACCTCACCGCCCCTCCCCCTTGAGCGTCATGTCACTGATTTAGACGAAAGACACCCAGCACTGTCGGACCATCTGCTCTTGGGGATATGAGCCTGGCTGGGTATCTAGTTTGGACACTGTGATATCAGTGCTTGGCACAAATGCCAGGGCACAGATGGGCTACTTTAGTGGGCATCTCAGGACATAGCAATTGGTCCAGGTTTTCAAGGCTTTGAATTGCTTGGGTCTCATGACCCAGAAGAATGGAGAGCCCTCCAACCTAAACCTGTCTTTCCCACCCCAATTTTCTCCCTCCTCCCATTTGTCTGACACATCAGAGCTGTGATGGTCTCCTGAACAGAATGAAGCCCATCTGCCACTTCTCCATGCCTGCCAATCCATGGGGTGGGTGTGAGCCCGTGGAAAGACAGCCCCACCAGCAGGCATGTAGTGGAACCGGCCTCCTTGCAAACTCTGCTATCTGGCCCCAGGTGGGCTTTCTTTCCAGATCACCACGGGGGCCATTTTGAGAGCAGTAGAGATGAGGAATGCTCCCCCACCCAAGCCTTCTGAGTTGACAAGATTCTGTATGAACTGAGTGTGGAGCCAGAATCTACTGACCTTTTCTTGGCAGTTAAGAATCTAGGGAGTCTAGAGGGCCACAGGCAGAATGTGAGTCATCTCTTCAGTGATGTGGTTAAAGGAGTGAACAGAATCAATAGCAGAGCAATCTATACTGCTGACCAGAGACAGGAAGTAAGTTTCATTTTCTGTAGCCTGATTGGTTGGCAATGGCTGCCTGGATAGCTGTTGAGGAGGATTCTAAAGCCTCATGTGACTTTAGCAAGAAATTATCAAAATTGATCAGGAACATATGGCATGGATGGACAGGCGGCATCCCGCTCTGTCCGTTTCTGACCCTGTGTAGCATCTTAAGAAAGCTAAAAGAAGAAGGCATGGTCACGCATGGGTGTGTGCCTATTATCCCACTCAGGAGATAGAGGATTGTGAGTCTCGGGCCAGTCTGAAGTCTATGGAGTGAGATGGAGTCTCAGAATAAAAGAAAGGGGGAAGATAACAAGATGTGTCAAATGGGAAAAGGAAATAAGACTGAAACAGACAAGAAAACTAAGGTTTAAAGGATGTAGGCCCTTCGGCCAGACTGCAGAGAAATGGACCTGAATGGATCTGAAGCCCTCTCTGCTTCAGAACTTGGGCCTCCACAACTCTACTGCTCTAGGAAGACCAGGAAAGTCAGGAAAGTCAGGAAAGTCAGGTGACATACGCCCTTCATCCCAGCCAGCACCCRGAAGGCAGAGGCAGGTGGATCTCTGTGAGTAAGAGGGCAGCCTGGCNCACACACACACACACACACACACACACACACACACACACACACACACATCAAATGAACTATTGTGAGTATGAAATAGGGTTGCATGGTAGCCTCTCAGGATAAGGCGGTCCCATTCAACAAAGAAATAGACATTCCTAAAGGTCGACTTCAACTCACATGCACACACACACACACACACACACACACACACACACACACAGAGCTTATTTCAGCTATAGCTGGATCTACATCTACCCCACCAGAGCTGGTCTTAGCCTCATGTCTCCTCCTGCCTCCCAGGCCCCTGTAGCTGGAATTTCTCAGGCCCAGAGGGCTCTCTGGATTCCCCCACGGCCCCCAGCTCACCCTCTGATGTTGGCCTGGACTGTTTCTACTATATCTCTGTCTACCCTGGATATGGAGTAGAGATCAAGGTAAGTGAGCAGAGTCCGTCAAGAGGAAGATTGTCCTTTCCCAGAAAGGGGCCTACACGAGGAGGGGCAGATGTGCTTAGGGTACCAGTTGGGTGGGGGGTGGCCTAGGGCTTGGGAGATAGACCAAAAGCACGGTTGGATTCTGCCTTGTGCACCACCAGCAGGGCTGGGAGGGCTTCAGGGAAGGACAAGTGTGTTCAGCCTCTTCCCTGGGCTTGGTAAATGGAGTAGGAGAGAGTTTGAAGAGGGGTTCAGCCTTGAGTGGGCAGAGGACTGGACGGATGTGGGTTCTGCATCTGGAAACGTGTGGGTGTGGAAGTGACACAGGGTCACCTGTGAAGACTCTATGGCACCCCAGCCAGGAACCTGTTCCTCTCTTCATTCCTCCTCAAATGCGTCCTCTCCTGTAGCGAATGCCCRGTCCCAGGGACGCAGAGGACACACCATGGTCAATCTATCCCTCATCTCCAGGGCAGCGTACCCTTCCCTTGGGTTTCAGAAGCTTCTGGAAGCCCCAGACCTGAGCCTGAACATCCTTACTGATGTCCCCCAGGCTTTCCGCCTCCACACATTTAGATCTTTCCTTTTGTTGCCCCAAACCTGCTTGTCCTTCCGTTCGTTGCATCCAGGTCAGAGACCTGGAAGAGGACCACCATGATAGTGTGGATCGTTCCCCTCAGCAGCATGGGGTCCCCTGGTCCTTTTCTCTTAGTGCAAACAGCTCACCCACAAACTGTCACTGTGACTGCCCCCCAAACTCTCATACTCCACTGCTTCTCTTCCTCCATCACCGCACTCGGGCGCCCGCTCATCCCTCCTGGTGACTTAGTAGCCACGGCGCACGCTCCCTGTACTCCTCCCCTGCCCACACAGCAGTCACTTTTCTAAGATGAGAATGTAATGCTCCTGTCTCCCGCCCTGCCCCAGGGGACTCTGGCTCTGAATCTGGGTAGTCCTGGGTAGTCCTCATCTCTGCTACTCCTTGCCTCGTGGCCAGCTCCCTCTTTGAACCGTTTGCAAGTGCCCGAATGGACTACAGCTTCTTTCTCCCACAAGCCCCAGTTGCATTCTCCGCTTCAGCTTGTCCTCAGTCTTGAACCATCACCTACCATCTCAGCCCCTCCCATCACCATCTCAGCCCCTCCCATCACCATCTCAGCCCCTCCCATCACCATCTCAGCCCCTCCCATCCTCCCTGTTTCCAGCCTTCCACTTTCCTGGGTACACTGTGTGATGCTCGTAGAACAGGGGGCTCTACCGGGAGGAAGGCCCCTGCCTTAAAGACGGTTGCCAGTGGAAAGCAAAGCGTTTTGCGTGTCTAATGGGGAGCAGGCAGGAAGCAGGAAGCCCCAGGAGGGGAGAGCAGAGTTGGAGAAAGCATCTCCGACTCCGGGCCTGCTTCCCACTTGCCCCAGCTCACGCAGGCCCCAGATCTGGGCATGCAGCCAGCTGCTCGTGTCCCTAAAGGGCACCTCCCGCTCGCCCCTCTGGGGCAGTCAGGTTTGAGTCTCACAGCCAGCTAGGGAGGTAGGGGCTCTCCTCTCCATCCCGGCTTCCCCTCTTTCTTCGGCAACTGCTTCCTGTTCTGCCAAGCTCCAGGCCCCTCGTTCCAGGCTGACTGGAAGGGCAATTAGGAACAACCTCCCCCCTCTCAAGCCATTAGCACTCAGCACCGCTTAATTAAGGTAATTAATGTAAAATCATCACCAAATGAGAGGTGGCACCGGCTGTGGCTCACAGGGTGGAAGGTGCCAGCTGCAGGTGTGAGGAAGGAGGTGGGGAGGGCAAATGCCAGGCTGGCTACCCCACTGCAAACCTGGACGGGTTTCACCCGTCCCTCAACTCTGCCACCCCAACTAAAATCTTACGCCAGGCTAGGTGGAGCCCCGATTCCCCCCCACCCCACCCCCCGACCGAGGTGTACAAGATAATGGGATAAGATGTAATGTCAGCTCTGCCCACCCTACTCGGGCCCTAGTGGAAGTCCAAGCCCCACCCTGGGTGCCCACCCTTCAGGTAGCCCACGGTCTGACACTACCACACTTTTACATCAGARTGCAAAGGCGGTTACCAGGCAACCTTGAGAGGAAAGCCATAGCCCTGGACTGCCATTAGGAAACATGGCACATGCTGCCCCGCCCTCCTCATCTTCAGAGAAGCAGAGTCCTTGAGGACTCTGTAGTCTGAGACAGAATCTGAGGTTGGGGGTCAGGGTGGGGACACAGAGTGACCACAGCCAGCTCTCCACCTACTTTATGGAAAGAGCAGAAGATGAAACAACAGGATCTAGGGTTGGGGCTATTTCTGGCTGCCTCCCCCAGACCTACTTCTCCTGGATACACACACAAGCCACTTGGGATCTATAGAATTACTGATACTATAGACCAATATACCCATTGCATAGCCGAGGAAACTGAGGCAAGGAAAGGGATTTGCCCAAGATCATTCAGTTAATTATCAACTAATGGTCTGCGATTAAGAGGTTTATTTCACAGATAGAATTTGAGCACCATGTACCGGGTTCTGTGCTGGGCGCTGAGGACACAGACGCCCCCTGTTCAAAGAGGATGGAAATTATGAGCAGTGCTCATCGGATGCTCAGTGCAGGTGGGATGGGGCCCAGAAGGGCTGCGGCACTCCAGGCTCGGGGTGCCTCTCCCATCCCCCATCCTGGACGGGCTTCCTGGAGATCAACAYGCCCATTTTGAAGCCCTGTGAGATGACAGGCCAGCTGCTGCCACCTGGGCTTGGAAGGAGCAGATATGACAGACTTGTCCCCTGGAGGCTTCCCGGGATGTTTTGAGAAGGCAGTGTTGTGTAGGAGGYAGGGCTGAGCTGGGGTCAGGAATGGGACTCACCTGTGGGTAAGCCCAGCATGGACCTCTGGTTCACCAGGACCACCAGGGCGTGTGGGAATTGGAGTTGGGCAAGGGAGATGTGAAGAGCCAGCGAGAGGACGGCACCGGTGCCCACAAATCACACTCCTGAGCAGGTCAGCCGGATGCCAGGCGGAAGCAGCTCCTAATCCACCCCTGACTCCGGCCTGCCTGTTGTTGTCTTGTTTAAGGTGCAGCCTGGAAATACCAAAGTCTCYGAGTTTGGGCCACCACAGGCCATAATCTGTTTCCCTCCATGCCTACCCATTTCTCCATGATGCTGAAGCTCTCCATGCCCTCTGAAGGTCTGAGCCAGGAGGAGGCCAGGTCCGGCGCTCCAGGGTCCAAGGAGTCTGGCTTGCTTCAGCTGAGGATTGAGCACTGGGTTAGGATCTTTCCTGAAAGATCCAGAGAAACCCCTCAGGACAGGACGGAGGCTTTGAGCCCTGTGGCCCCACATGGGTCCTCTGCCCTCCCTGGGTAGCCGATCTCTCATGAGGACTCCGGGCCTTTCTGGACCTTATGGCTTCCTCTCACTACATTTGCTGTTCTAAGACCCTCCTCGCTGCCAGCCGCCTCCCTCTTGGCTTAGCTGCTCTCTGGACCATCTGGAGCCTGGGCACAGCTGCCCACTGCCCCTGTCCTCATGCCTAGGTGGCCCCATTGGCACACAGCTCTCTCAGGCCAGCTGTCATTCTGATGGGCAGAACACCCTACCCTGCTGAGCCAGGTCAGGACCAGCCCTGACAAGAGCATCAGTAATGTGTGACAGATGGGGTGGGGTGACAGTTCTGGACAGTTTCTTATTTCCTGGCTCTGGGTGGGTCCATCTGAGGTACTGAGAGTAGCTGGAAGGTGTGACTCTATAGTTTTAAGTCCTTCTTCCTGTCCCTAAAACAAACTATACCCATCTACCCTCCCACACACACACACACAAAGCCTTATAAACAAGTTCTGGACCTTAAGGGATTGAAGTCTGCTTCTGCCTCCTATAGCTCGGCTCTTAGTGACTGGTTAAGCGTCTGACCTCTGGACTCAGCTTCTTCCTCTGTAAAGGTTAAACTAGATCAGTCCCCATGACCGACTCCCTCTCATTCAGGACCCTCTTTTCTAAGCTCAGGTAGACAATGGCCCCTCAAGTCTTGCTTCATGGTAGCTACAGGCTGGGGACTCCGCTAGATGTCGGCCGGCCGGCATAAGGGGGTGACATACAGGCTCACCCTGGCRTCCACTGCCATGCAGGTTTACTGGAGTGGATGAAGGTTTTAAAAAGGGTAGCATCATCTTGATTGCTTTGGAGGGTCATGCCATTGGAATATGTGTGTCAGTCATAGACATGTGACCTCAAGGCTGGCAGAAGGCAGTCTGAGCCCTCCCTCTCCCTTCTGTCCAGGAAGAACCAGCCCCCGCTCAGAATGGCCATGTTTTCTACTTGAGCTTCTTCCTAGTCTTCCAGAGGCAGGGCAGTGCTGGACAGCCCAGGCTCCTATGTCCTCCACSTTCTCTCTGCTTCTGTCTCCTGCTGCCCGGCTCCCAGGGCCCCTCCTGTCACTGGATGGGGTGTGGGAAGACAGCCCTCATGAGCAGAGCTGACATTTCAATCTGCCTCCCCGACTCTTCAGATGCCTGCAAATTACATCAAGACTTCATCTCCCCCCTTATCCAACACCCAGCCCTGTCTGGCCCCTGTCAGCCTGGCCCTCCAACAAGTGACAGATTACATTTCAGCTTCTGCACCAAGCCTGCAAATGGCTCCTCTCAACCCAGAGGACCAGCGCAGTACAGCTAGCCCCGAACTCCTCAGGGAGGRAAGCCATAGCTCTYGCCCCTAGGCTAAGATGGAAGTCAGACCCCCTTTCTGGGCCCAAAGAGGTGGTGCAGGAGATCTCAGCTCTCAATTTCTTAAGGTTTGCAGATTATCGAGAAAAAGGATGGCTCATGGGAACTCAAATCCCAACATCTTGCAAAGGCCAGGGCAGGCCAAGCCAAAATCCACCTCCACGCTAAACTCAGGGCCCAGGAGCCTGGCAATAAAGATGTCTTGAAGTCTATTTCTGCAGGTGATTTCCCCAGGAGACTGGAGGGAAAGGGAAACTGCCTTGTACCTGCAGCAAGGTAAAACTGCTTCTTAATAGCTGTGTGCCTCTTCCAAAGTTCCTTAGCCTCTCTGGGCCTCTTTCTATTTGGGAGGACTTTGCCACCTTGACACACTGAAGACGCTCTATGAATGATCATTGCTGCTGCACCCACCCTCTGATCCCAGCAGAGCAATATCAGGTACAGGTTAGAAGTCAAGCTGGAGATACGAGAAACTAGGAGGAAAATGCTTCCTTGATTTCAACTCCCCTGCCTCCTCCTACAGCGGGCTCTCTGTTCTTCAAAGCACTCTGAGAGACCCACCTGCACCATGCCGATCTGGGAACTGCCAAGCCCTCTGCTCTCCCCTGGAGAATTTCTGCTGCCTGCCGGCAGTACCACTTAAGGCAGAATCGTATGCTGCCTGGCGTCTCTCGATAATTACAGATTCCACGTGTGTGAGGCTTGTTTTCCCAACTCTAGCATCACACAATCTCCAAGTTTGAAGGGACCTCATCCAGCCTCCGCCTGCTAGGGATTCCCTGAGGGATGTCCCCAGCAGATGGTCAGGCAGCCGCCACCCAAATGTGCCTGGGCGGGGAGCTCCTGGCACAGAGAGGGTGCTTTTGCCCTTAGCGTCTCTCTTTGAGCCTTCTCTTCATTTTTCCCTCCCTGGCAGGGATGGGGGCTTCTCCTGGCAGCTGCCCCTCATCTTGTGTCCCCACAACTTATCTCTCTCCTCTGCCTCAGCCAGGGGAGTCCCTCTATATCCAGCAGCACTTGTGTCCTTGGCCTGACTGGGCTTGGGTCATGCTTGTCAGCTCATAGGGACACRCTTGTGAGGGACAGTCGTCCAGGGACCCGCACACTGTCATTCCACTTCTCTGTGCTAAGCTCAGCCTATGAAGTGTGCCCTGACCCAGAGTACAATCCAAGGCTCCAGCGGGTGGATGAGGAGAAGATGGTCTGATGGGAAGCCTGGAGAGAGAGGAATTGATGGTATGGCGTGGGGGACAGAGGCAGGAAATGGGACAGGGCAGGGTGGGGCAGTAATTCTTGTGCTGATATCCAGAGGGACAGGAATGAGGGAAATTTTTGTGGCTGCACGACAGGGAACTGAGGCTGGGGGAGCCGCTGGAACTGATTGTGAGTGGGGAGTTTGAACTTCGTCCTCTGAGCAACCTGAAGTCACCAAGGAGGTTYGAATGGGAGAGAGAAGAGGCCTGACCCGGAGGAGAGTGGGGGAGGGTAGGAAGGTTAGGATGTGCACAGAAGCCACTTGCAGAAACAGTGGGCACGAGGGTGGGGGGACAGAACCAGCTGGGATACTTGAAGGATAAAATAGGGAAGGGTTTGGTGACTCACTAGGTACYGCTTAACCCATGCAGGTGCTTAACCCTTGAAGGTGCAGTCTCAGAGCAACAGACCTTAGAGCTCAGAGATTTGTCTCTATTGCTCAAGCGTCTCTAAAATCCAGAGAATAAGTTCATGGGTCTCAGGTGGGATCTAAGGGTCACCCCCTTTCTTTTCTTTACTTCTCTCTTTGTAAGTGTGTCTAGTGTGGGAGCCGGGTGGGAGAGGGGAATTTTAAACTTAAACCAAGGATGATGACCTTGGTTACTTAGCAACTTCTGAATCACCTGTATCTACCTCCCATGTGCTGGGATGACGGGCATATACCACCGTTTGTGTAGCTGCTTCTGTGCTAAGCAAGCACCCAACCAAGCGAGGACATCCCAACCCTGGTGCTGTTTTTCCCAGAAGCCCCTATGTAATGTAAATGCTGCTGGTGTAGGGGCCACATTTTGAGCAGCAAA
>BDUI01000920.1:105929-124562 GCA_002335545.1 Apodemus speciosus
TGAGCACCTGCTGTATACTAAGTACCAAACTAGCCAACAAAAGTACAATAGTGATTCAACATGGCTTCCTGACCAAAATAGGGTTGGATGCCTGGTTCCTCTGCACCCTGTTCCAAGCCCAAGATACACATTTTACCCTGAGAAAGAATAAGCCCCGAGAAGAGAAGTAGAACGCCTGTCCTCTGGCCTGCTGAGGAGAGGCTGAACTGGGCTGGGGTCCTGTGGTTCACAGCCTTCCAGCAAGGACATTGCTATGAGCCCTTTGTCAAATACGGCAACTTCAGCAGCAGTGCACCGTCCTACCCTGTGGGTACGACTGTGGAGTTCAGCTGTGACCCTGGCTACACCCTGGAGCAGGGCTCAATCATCATCGAATGTGTCGACCTCCACGACCCCCAGTGGAATGAGACGGAGCCAGCCTGCCGAGGTCAGCAGGCACCCGTGGGTGGGTCTGCTAGGGCAACAAGCAGGGTAGGTCTCGAGTGGCCAGCCACAGAACCGGGCCACCGCTAAGTGGGATTGATATTTCTCCTAGAGGGAGGAGGTGGGGTCCCCCAGCAGCGGGTGGGTCCTCCTGTGGCCGGGCGAAAGCCCTAGGACACTATATTGGAGAGGATTTGCCTTCCCGGGCTCTCCTTCTTTGCAGCCGTGTGCAGCGGGGAGATCACAGACTCTGCAGGCGTGGTGCTCTCTCCAAACTGGCCGGAGCCTTATGGCCGAGGGCAGGACTGCATCTGGGGTGTGCATGTGGAGGAAGACAAGCGCATCATGCTGGACATCCGAGTGTGAGTGCCTCGGGTCAGGCAAGCCGGCTCCTGAGGCTGGGGACACCTCTAGTCCCGCCCACCTCGGCCCCTCCCCCAGCCCCTCCCGCTCGCTCTGATCCTCCTCCTCTACAGGCTGCGCATAGGCTCTGGGGATGTACTGACCTTCTACGATGGGGATGACCTGACAGCCCGGGTCCTGGGCCAATACTCAGGGCCCCGTGGACACTTCAAGCTCTTTACTTCTATGGCTGACGTCACCATCCAGTTCCAGTCAGATCCTGGGACCTCGGCGATGGGCTACCAGCAAGGATTTGTCATYCACTTCTTTGGTGAGCTTGTGGTTTCTGACTCGGATTGTAGACCCTAAATCATGAACTAGTCAAACGGTGCAGGGCAACAGGGAGTCTGGATGCCCCGTGAGACACGGGGAACCTAGGAAAATGCCATGTATCTCCAGGAGCCTTTGGTTAGAGCAAGAAAGCTCTAGGGAGGCAGCGAGAAGGACTTCCTAAAAAAACAAAAAAACAAAACAAAAACAAAAAACAAAAAACAAACAAACAAAAAAAACCAGGGAACTACAGAAAAGTGTCAGTGCCTTCCTTTCTGCTGGTCTTGAATAGAAATGATTTCTCTCATCCTGAGGCTTGAGGAACTGGCCGAGGGCTTCTGAGAGTGGAGCCAAAGCCAAGATGACAATCCTGGAACTTTGGGGATGGGTGGGGGCCTGGGGGATTGAGAGTGAAGACTCAGGGGAAGAGCAAGGGGGTAGGGCTTGAGAAGAGAGGATGAATCACTAAGCCTCTCCAGGTCAGTCTAGGTCCAAGATAATCTACCAAAGGAACCTCGGGGTTGGCTGGCACTAGCGATCATGCTGGTGCTGTCCAAGGGGCTGCATCTCCCTGCTTCTGTCTCCAGAGGTGCCCCGCAATGACACATGTCCAGAGCTACCCGAGATCCCCAACGGCTGGAAGAACCCGTCACAGCCTGAGCTGGTGCACGGCACGGTGGTCACCTATCAGTGCTACCCTGGTTACCAGGTGGTGGGGTCCAGTATTCTCATGTGCCAGTGGGACCTTAGCTGGAGTGAAGACCTGCCTTCGTGCCAGAGAGGTGAGTGTACTTGTCCCCGCAGTCCCTGCCAGCCCACCTCCTGGGTCCTGAGAGAAAAATTTAGCACTGGTCCTGTTTCCGTTGGCATCCTTGATCTTCTAACCTGTCCCTCAGTTTCCTTGTCTGTGAAATGGGATGACCCGTTGTCACAGGACTTCCAGATAAGTATTGCAAGCATCTCCTGGCTGGCTGATGACCAAGAATTAATGGCATTGTTGACCTTAATGAAAGGAGAAAAAAAAAATACATCAGCCAGAGGGTAGACCCAGTCAGGCATGGTGTGTCACACGACTGTCATCTCAGCATTCAGGAGCTGAGGCAAGCGGTTTGAGCTCAGGCATTTGAAGACTGCCTGAGGTATAGCGTGAGGCATTTATCTCCAAAAGGAGGGAGGGGGATGGCTGAATGGCTGCGAGTGCTCGTTGCTCTTGTGGAAGACTTAGGTTTGGTTGCCAGGACCCACATCAGGCAGCTCACAGGCTCCTGAAGCCAAGTTTAACACCTCTTCTGGCCTGAATGAGTATCTAAATGTATGTAGTACATATACCCCCCTACCCCGCCCCCGCCCGCACACACAGCTTTTTTTAAAAAGTGAAGAAAGCAAAAAGCCCGAGGTCGCAGCTCCGTGGTAGAGCACCACCTAGCATGAATGGCATCCTGAGTCCCAGGCTGCGAAACAGAAAATGAGAGCAGAGCCCTACAGTCTGGTCTTAGCTGGCTTGTACCACTCATAAAGCCAGGGTGAACAGACCTTTCTCCCTACCCCCGCGCTCTCTGCCTCTCCCTCCAACCCCGCCACCCTGCGCTCTGTCTCTGATAGTGTTTCTAGCCTGAAGTGTCTGTGAAGCTRAGGATTACCTTGAATTTCTGATCCTCCTGCCCCCACTTTCTTAGTGGGATTAYACCCACCTTCTGGAGTGCTGGGATATCAGCATGCACCACCAGGCTGGGTTTATGCAGTGCTGTCCATCAAATCCAGGGTTTCATGCATCCTTGGGAAGCACTCCTAATAACTGAGCTGTAGCCCCAGGCACCGATCCTGCCCTGCTTCTCCTCTCCGTCTGTAGTGACATCCTGCCATGACCCAGGGGATGTGGAGCACAGCCGACGCCTCGTATCCAGCCCCAAGTTCCCCGTGGGAGCAACTGTGCAGTATATCTGTGACCAGGGTTTTGTGCTGACGGGGAGTGCTATCCTCACCTGCCATGATCGCCAAGCGGGCAGCCCCAAGTGGAGTGACAGGGCCCCCAAGTGTCTCTGTGAGTGTACAGTGGGTAGAGGGGGGCCTTTAGTAGGAGGAAAGCCTGACACCTCCACTGGCCCTGCCCACCTTGCAGTGGAACAGTTCAAGCCGTGCCATGGCCTCAGTGCCCCTGAGAATGGTGCCCGCAGCCCTGAGAAGCGGCTCCACCCAGCGGGGGCCACCATCCACTTCTCCTGTGCCCCCGGTTATGTGCTGAAGGGCCAGGCCAGCATCAAATGCGTGCCTGGACACCCCTCACATTGGAGTGACCCCCCACCCATCTGTAGGGCTGGTAAGTGCTACCACTCCCTTAAACATGTCCCCCCGCCCCCGCTGCCACCATCACAGTCTGGACCTTAGAACTACTCTAGTAAAGCAATTCTATGTTGAGAATTAGAAGCACTTGCCTATGCCCCTTTCTGTTCCCCGTCTTTGCTAGTCTCTGATCTAACATCACCAAGACAGTGCAGGAATAGGCTCTCCCTGGTCAAATCCTCCCCATGATTCAATTCTGTGCTCCTTGCATTGATGGTTTGGTCCATCAGGCTCACCCACTGCCCTTGGCCCTCCCCTCTTGTTCCAGCCTCTCTGGATGGGTTCTACAACGGCCGTAGCCTGGATGGTGAGTCCCCATGCTTGAGAGCCGGGTATATAGTCCCCCCCCCCCACACCTGGTTCTTGCAGCTCCCAGGCCATGGATCCTATGAATGGAAGTCAGAGAAGGTGCAGTTTGGGCCTGTCAGGACATCAAGCTTCCTGCCTACCATAGGCAGCCAGTGGGAGCTGGTCTCCTAATGCCTTTAAGAAGGGAGGGGACATAGGCTTCAAGAAATGGGGACATCAACTCTAATCCCACCYGCCCTTTGCTTTCAGTTGCCAAGGCCCCTGCCACCTCCAGTGCTCCGGATGCTGCCCACATAGCAGCTGCCGTCTTCCTRCCACTGGTGGCCATGGTGTTGCTGGTGGGAGGAGTGTACCTCTATTTCTCCAGGTGAGTCTGGCTTTTCTTCCTGGTCTGCATACCTAACTCACCCCGGCCTGGACTCCTGACTTGCAGGCTCTTTTGTCCCCACAGACTCCAAGGGAAAAGTCCCCTGCAACTCCCCCGAGCTCATCCTCGCCCCTATAACCGCATCACCGTAGAGTCAGCATTTGACAATCCGACTTACGAGACTGGAGTAAGTATCCATGGTGGCCTAGACACCCTTTCAGGGCTGGCCCTGGGCTGGGTATGCCTGCCTGGGCCCTGCCAAGCCCTCCTGCTTTCCCCTTTGCCGCGGGAAGGTGGATTATTCCCGCTCCACAATCTACAAGTTTCCAACTCCCCGCAGTCTCTTTCGTTTGCAGGAGACGAGAGAATATGAAGTTTCCATCTAGGTGGGAGCAGCCTGGGGATGCACACGCAGTCCTGCATCGCAGGCTGGTGGCAGGGCTCCCAGCTCTCCGCTGTCCCTCACCTCCTGTACATACCACCTGGGAAGAGACACCACCAACCCCTTCCCTGCCTGCAACGCCCACAGTGACCTATTTTCTTGGCACCACTGCCCGCTTTGGGCCCTTCTTTGGGGCACTGCCTTGGGTAGAACACAGCTGGAACACATCGCCAGCAGCCAACATTCTCTTGCTTCTCTTTTGCCCTGGACGTCCAGCCTGGAAGTTGCAGGCAGAGCAGGGCCCTTGTTACACATAGTCACTATCCAGCCCTGGCACGCGAGGACTCCAGAAGAACTGACTTGACAGCAGGGTGCCCCTCACAGGGCCAACTACCAGAGGCCAAAACTGTTCGCAAATGTGACCTGTTGGTAGTCCTGGCGTGCCAACATCAGCCCCTCAGGGAGGTTTCTAGTCCCTCTCTAACAGCTCAGACTTGGACAGCTAAGCCTTCTGCCCATCCCTGGGGAGGGGATGATTTAAGGAATCCTAAAAGGTTCAGGGACTCTATCCCAAGCTCAGGCTGGGCCTCACTGGATACTTGTGCTCCACACCAAAGCAGGACACCCTACAGCTCCCTGGCACTCCTCTACCCTGAGGAGGGAGAGCCCCTCCTTGAAGTTTTTCTGGCTGTTACAAATGTCCCTTTTCCACCAGTCCCTCCTCTAGGCACTTACCATGTTCCCCTTCCTGCCACTATGTATGGCATGCCAGGAGAGGGCAGGTACATTCTGGAGAGGAGCACATATCCAAGGACCCAGGAATGTGGCACAGAACAGAAATCAAAAATCCCCAGGAGGAATCTCAGTCTGGACCGAAGGCCACTTTGTACATATGATGTATTATATGGGGTCTGGGCTCCAGTCAGAGAACAATCTTTTATTTCTGTTGTTTCCTTATTAAAATGGTGTTTTGGAAAAAATCAAGCAGTGTGAATGGTGGTTTCTTGGAGGGAAGGGAGGCGGTAGATGAGTATGATGTGGACCTCGGCACGCCAAGACCTGCTGGACACACCAATCAACCATGCCTAGATGTTATGACAGAAGAAATGCTATGTGTGGTTAAATGGGTAGCACTGCCCACAAAGACGTTAGTGCTCCAGACGGCAGGCGACACAAGAGGCCCCAGTGGCTAATGCCATAGGGATGYGGGGGCTCAGTAACTCGAGTGTTCATCACTTCCTCTTCTTTGCCAGGGCTAGAGCCATACGCCGGCCCAGTCCCAAACCCGTTAGTACCGCTGGATTGCTGACAAAGCCCGAAGTTGGACGCAGTGCCCTGCCCTGCCCACTTTTTCCTGTTAAGTGAAGTTTGAGAGATTGGAATTAGAACCATAGAAAGACCCCATATACATAAGGCCAGCTTGCCCTGGCCTCAGAAACATGGGGACTGTGAGCAGGAGGGATGGGCATCTCAGGCCCCTGAGACAGGCAAGAGCCCCGCCCACGGGGTCTTTAAAGTCACAGCTGAAAACATACACATAAGCAACTTTACAAAGACTGAGCAGGCCAGGCGTGGTGGCGCACGCCTGTAATCCCAGCACTTGGGAGGCAGAGGCAGGCAGATTTCAGAGTTCGAGGCCAGCCTGGTCTGTGGAGTGAGTTCCGGGACAGCCAGGGCTACACAGAGAAACCCTGTCATGAAAAAAGAAAGAAAGAAAGAAAGAAAGAAAGAAAGAAAGAAAGAAAGAGTGTATATAGGTATATATTCACATATGTGTGTGACAATTAATTTTAAAAGATGTCATTAATTTGAAAAGGGGCAGGAAAGAGTATATGGGGAAGTTGGAAGGAGTAAAAGGAAGGGAAATTATGTTATAATCTTAAAAACTAATTTAAAAAAGCTGGGCAGTGGTAGCACATGCCCTTAATTTCAGCACTCGAGAGACAGAGATAGACAGATTTCTGAGTTTGAGGACAGCCAGGGCTATACAGAGAAACCATATCTCAAAAAAGCCATAAAATAAAAATGAAGGAAAAAAATTAAAGATGTGACTGGCAAGGATACACTTAAATTTGCCCCTTCCCTATGTCCCCTAAAGCCTTCTGAGATGAAAGTATCTTCCCAGGAGGCAGGCAACAGAAAATTATGACACTCGGAAGCTGTAAGACAAAAATCCCTGAAAAAAGAAAGCTAGCATCGACTAGCATCTTCTGCTTCTACATTTTTTTTTCTTTTTTAGTTTTTTCGAGACAGGGTTTCTCTGTGTAGCCCTGGCTGTCCTGGAACTCACTCTGTACACGAGGCTGGCCTCGAACTCAGAAATCCACCTGCCTCTGCCTCTCAAGTACTSGGATTAAAGGCGTGCACCACCAAGGCCCAGCCTGCTTCTATAGTCTTCAGCAGGAAGATGTGGACCAGAAATTCCTTCCTAGCCTCTATCACAAGTCAAGGGGTTCCAGTTCATTCATGATGCAGTGCCTAGATGGACCGCAAGAGGTCGCTTCCAAAGACTTCTCCATCCCACCTGCTCTTTCTGGACGTCCCCTTTAATACCCTGAGCAGGAGCTCTCCAAGGTGGCACCAAGTCCTGCCCCGGCTGGGCTGACCTCCCCCTCAGGCTCCAAAACAAAGGTGTGTGGAGTGATCTGTTCCTCTGGCACCTGTCAACAGAGCCAGCTCTCATTCTCCTCACTAGCCCACTGTTTCCAGCTGCAACGGATGTTGATCAAAGCATAGCCTTGCTCACTGGACGTGGGCCAGTGGCTTACTTCTCTGTCCAGTAATACCTCCAGGCTGACATAGCAGCACAGCTGTGTTCTGGTAGAAGGAAGGAAGCCAGTGAAAGAGGGCATATGAGGTTCATCTTCCCAGGTTATGTAGCACGAAGGAGGCATAAAGCCTGGCTTCTTCTCTTCAAGGCACCCAGCTCAGCCCTCTCCTCTGAGAGTCCCGTCACAGTCCTTTTCCTGTAGCTGCTAGTCTATTGTTAGCATAGCGACGGAAGAGCAGCCAATTTGCATGGCATTCTTCACTTCCCCATGACATTATTCTTTCTAGGCACCAACATAGGGCCACCAGAGAAATACAAAATCACACAAACAGAGACGGAGAGAGATAGAGACAGAGACACACACAGAGACAGAGAGCACTAAAATTT
This sequence comes from Apodemus speciosus, assembly GCA_002335545.1. Lineage (NCBI taxonomy): Eukaryota > Metazoa > Chordata > Mammalia > Rodentia > Muridae > Apodemus > Apodemus speciosus. The sequence goes on from BDUI01000920.1 coordinate 113,580, forward strand.
CACAAAGTGCTAAAATGTGACACAAATATTTATGCTCCCTTTGACTTACAGTCCTGACTGTCTTAAACGGAGGAGCAACAGTTTCTCAGAGACAGTAAACATGGTGTAGGGGACAAAGTCTGACCTGTGAATTAAGACATGTTTCCTTTTTAGGTTTGCTATACACTCAATATGCAGTCTAAGCAAACCACTGCTCCACTCTGGGTATCTGGAAATAAAGGGTTTAAATCAAATAGTCTCTAAGTCCCTCCCAGTTTTACGGGGCTGAGAATAATATATGCAGTAACATAAAAATGAGTTTAGGAGATGACAGGCGTAGTAGCACACGTTGATCCCAGAATGGGACTGGAGGCAGAGGCAGTCGGATTTCCGTGAGTTCATGACCAATCTAGTCTACATAGCAGATTCTAGGCCAGCTAGGGCTGCAGAATAAAATTGCCTTAATAGAACGAACAAACAAAAGAAAGAGCAGGACATGGTTGCATGTCACCAATATTAATTAATGCCTAGTAGGGTTCATTCATTCTCAGTTAGGCAGAGTATCTGTCCATACTGGAAAATAATAACAAGGGAATAACAGCGCACACCCAAAAGGAAGCATGTCTCTAGGCTCAGAATGAGAGGTGAGGGGCTCAAACTACAAATCCCAGTGTGCAATACGGCCGCTCTCAAAAGTATCCTTTCCCGGCAGGCTTTTCCCCCAGTATATCCTACTGTACAGTACGGCGCCTGTACGCTGAACTACAACTCCCACAACCCACCAGATATATCGCGATTCTAATTACCAGAGTGCAATGCGTTCCCGTTCGCCCTTTGAACACTGCGCGTTGCAAGATGGGGATTGAAGTCAGCTGTAGGCAGGTAGCTGGGCGTTGTCAGTATTACGGACTGTTTGGGCTTTTGACTTCCTCTGTAAGAGTAGTTCTAGGGACAGTGGTTAAGAGAGAGCAGTAACAGACACCTTGAATTATCCTTCGTTCCATCGGGACCCAAGGCAGCAATGCTTGTGCTAAAATTAGGTGCCGATATTGGAAATTAATTGGAAACAGCAGCCATCTGCCACCAAAAGCGTCTTTTTTGTCGCAATGTTTTTTTTTCCTCTTTACCAATATGGCGGCCTAGTCCAGACACATCTGACACTGGAGCCAAACTGTCCACTACACCATATATATGGGTAATGCTGCAGCCGAAAGCCTACCAGGTCCATACAACATCACATGCTCCTCCTTGGTCTTGAGTGAGGACTCCAAGGGCATGGTAGCCCAAATCTCATTACCAAAATGGCGAAAGGGGAAGCTTTTTTTGTGCAGGCCGCCAGGTACAATACGCTTGCGCGTGAGGCGGGTGTGCTAAGGGGCTGGAGGGTGGCAACCCAACACGCCTGCGCGGGACCGGAGACCGTGGTCTGCACACAAACACCAATGGGTGAAGCGTCTTCAAGTTCCTGCGGCTGCGCCATGACCCTTACGCTCTTTCCCAGGCGCCTAAGCGAGGCCTCAGGTTCCGCCCTTTAATCGCAGTACGCTGGCGCACGGCAGAAAGGCGGTGCTTCTGGGCTCCAGGCGAATGCCAGCGCGGCTGCGCGCTGGGGGGTACCCCATCACCGCGGCTGCGCGGGAGCCAGGCCGCCGGCTGTCACTGCGGTTGCGCGCGGCAAGCGGCGATCCCGGGGCGCCTGCGCGGGTGGCTTTGCGGGCGCTCGCGGTAAGTTTGCGCCAAGTGCGCGGCAGCCGGGACGCAGACGGCAGCGGCGGCGAGAGGCGGAGCCCGGGGACCACCCCCCATCATCCTCCCCAGAGTCACCTCACGAACCACAACCTCACCTAACCTCTCACCCCCCCTCCGGTCCCCCAACCCCGGGATGGCAGCGCCTGCTAGCCTTCCCGGCTGGACCAGCGGTCACCAGCGCCAGCTTTAGCCTGTGGGCCTAGGCCCCGCCGAGGCCTGACCCCCGGAGCCGGGATCCACTGTGCAGCCAGCCGCCGGGCCGGGGCTGAGGGGTTGCTCCCCTCTCACGGCCCGAGGGGAGGACGCTGCCGTCCCAGGGACTGGGGGCCGGGGGGTGGGGGGGAGCCAGGGCGAGGAAGTCGGAACCTGTGTTGAGAAGAGAGAAGGGGACCGGGGGTCAGAAGTGTCCCCTTCCCCTCCTCCCCCCTCCCCCCGGGGCTGGGGGGGCCGGAGCAGAGAGCGCCCAGCCCGGGAGGTGGATGAATGTGGGAGAAAATGGAGACCAAGACGATCGTGTACGACTTGGACACGTCGGGGGGGCTGATGGAGGTAAGAGTGGCCCTCATCCTTTTCCCTCAGCGCCAGGAGGGAACCTCCGCCCCACAAAGCCGGCCCTGAGCTCGAAGCGCCAGAGGGCCGGGAGAAGGCGGGGGTTCTTCCTCCCCTCTTTGCAATTTGGGGGACTGAGCTCAGCTTCCGAGGACGTTTGCAGCAGTTTCACCTACCCGCCGCCTTCAATTCGTTCCCTGAGGCTTCAGCCCACTCCATTTCATTGCACCGGCAGGCCTCCCCACCCCCTTCTTGTCGGCCCCTTTGTGCTTCCCCCTGCACGTCCGGGTACCAAGCTTCGGGCCTCTCCCGAGCCGGGCTTTGGAGTCCCCCACTGTCCATACAAGGAAGTGGCAAGAAGAGAACCGCGCACCCTCTCCCCATCCCCCTACCCTGATCCTCCCCATTTGGAAGGAGCTTTTCTTGTTGTGCTGCAGGAACGCAGTTAGGGTGGGCTCCCCATTATTCCGGGGACCTAGAGGTTCTGGAAGCAGCCTGGATGGGAGGAAGAAGGACAAAAGGGGGAAGAGGGGTGGGTGACGGAGAAGCGGCGCCGGTGGGACTGCGGGCTGCCCGGGAGCTCCAAATGTGCACACACGCCGTCTGTATGTGTGTGCAGCAAATCCAAGCTCTGCTGGCTCCCCCCAAGACGGACGAGGCAGAAAAGCGGAGTCGGAAGCCGGAGAAGGAGTCCCGGAGAAGCGGCAGGGCCACCAACCACGACAGCTGCGATAGCTGCAAGGAAGGTGGGGATCTCTTGTGCTGCGATCACTGCCCTGCCGCCTTCCACCTCCAGTGCTGGTAAGAGCTGGGGACCCCTTTGGAGCCCCTTGGCAGACCCTACTCGGCACATTCCTTCACCAGGCCTGTAGAAATAACGGGAGCTTGCAGCCGCTAGCCGCTAGCGACTCTAGTCGCTGGGGCGAGCGCCTCTGCGCCCCTGGTATTTGTCGGGATCGGGCCAATTTGCGGGAAGGAGCAGCAGCATGTCTTGACCCCGGGATGGGGGTTGGGAGGAGTGAGGTGAGCCCCATCTGAGATTGGTTGTAGATTGGGAGCCGGGACAGAGCGGCCGAGTGCGGCCGGCGGCGGCGGCGGTGGCGGCGGCGGGGGAGGAAGGGGAGGAGCTCCAGGTCCAGTGCCGCTTGGCGGCCGCGCGCGCCCGCCGCCCTCAGGGCTCCTGCCCGGCTGGGCTCTCCTTGGGCTTAGTGCGTGGAGCCCTCGGCCACCCAGTTCACCCCTGGTCCTGACTCAGAAGAGCCGGTGCTTGCGATGGTGCAGGAAATCATGAATGGTGTCTCTCGAGTCCACTTCTCTGCCTCTGTGTTTACAATATGGCGACCTGCCTTTAAATTATATTTTTATTCTCAGCGCCATTTTGGCTGCATATATGATTTGCAAACGTCTTCAGGAGAACGGTGGAGGTAGCCCATGAGCCCTTTCTGCAGAAGCTCCTTGAGGACCAGGGCTAGGCTCTTATAGGCTTGATCTCTTTCTCTGCAGCTTGCCCCCTGTTGCCACTCCGCTGCTGCCTCCCTCCTCCCCCTTTCCCTCCTCCCTACTCTGCTGCTGCCTCTTAGGAAATCGGGCCGGGTTAGACAATTAAAATTGCCCTTGGGCGCCGATTTCTCTTCTCTGCTCTGGTTCAACGAGCCCTTCGCCTCAAAATTCTTTGCTGCTGGGGCAGGATGGTGTTTGGTGGCTCCGGAAAGGCCGTTTTAAGGAGCTGAGAGCTGGTGGGGGCTGGGTTGATCACCCGCTGTGCTGCTTGATCCTTCTCAGCCGCTCAGCCCAGAGCACTCCAAGAGTTTAAACTATCTTCTGCCAGGAGACCACCTTTCTGCCCTGCACACAAATCCMACATCTCTACTTCGAACCCAGAGAGCCTCTTGTTCTGTTCAGCAACAGTCGACCTGAGGCTAGTGCTTGGGAGAAGAGGGCTCCTGGGGTCGGGGTAGGGGGTTGTTTGTTCCCATTTTGATTGGGAAGGAGGGGGTCCTGCTCTTTGTTTTGTGCCACCCTTTTTGGCTCCTTGTTTTCAAAAAGGTGTATAAGGGCTCTTGCCACAGTTCCATCCACATTCCAAAATCTCTTGGTTTGTGTGGAATAGTGCCTRCTGTAGTTGTACTAACTGCAGGGTTTATTAGACAGATGACTGATACTCGGTAATTAGGACTGTGGTCAGAAGTTATGTGGGACAGTCCCATTACTAACTCCAAGACACTTTTCTTATTAGGGCACCCCACCTTGGCTTATAATGTTCTAAGGACAAAAATCACTGTCCTGGAGGAAGCTTCACAACTAGCCTTTAATTTAGTTGGATGCAGTGAGCGGCCCGGCAGTGAGGGTCTGTGCATTTGCTGTTAGCCTTTACTTCCTCCAACGTGTGAGCCACCTGGAGGAAATCTCTCTGGTCCAGTTTCCTTTGCTGTTCCTTTCTATTTGGGATGTGGGAGGGTTAAGATGGCCTCACTTTGTAGACCATCTTGGTCTTGAGCACACAGTCATTCTCCAGCCTCAACCTCCAAAGTGCATCATTGTACCTGGTTCTCCATCTCTGTTCTTGAGCACAGGAGAGATTTGTACTTGAGTCTGTGTTCTTACTTTTTTGTTGTACTTATTTGATATATTACTAGGACTTTTAAATTTCTTCTCTTTCCTTTTTCTATAATTTTTTAGACAGTTTTGCTTTGAAGCCCTGTTTGATTGACATTTGTTGTAAAGCCCAGGTTGACTTCTTACCTGTGCCAACCATTCCTACCTGGGTCTCCTGAATGCTGGGATTGCAAGTGTGCACCACCATGTCCAGCTATGTCTTTTTTATTTTAAGTGTTTGCTAATATTACCTCTATGATGAAGTGGTTATTAACTAAGATTGGTAGCTCCTGTTGAGTGAACATTTGATTAACTGTTATCTTTTAAGAAAAAATCTCATGCAATAATGTTGAAATTGTTTATTAAAAGTCAGAAGCATCTTAAGAGCATTTGCTACACAATCATGAAGAACAGAATTTGGATTTCAGTTACCCACACAGCAACTTGGGGTGTCCGGCTCATCCCATTAACTCCAGCTTGGGTAGGGGGCAGAGGCAGGTCATTGGCACTTAACTAGCTTCTAACCTTGTTGGGAACCGTCGGGCTAGGTCATAGCTTAGATGAGAAAACCCCCAGGTTATGGAGTAACCCTGTCTCTGAGGAATAGGCAGAGAGTAACCTAATGCCTTCTCACCTTCCCAAGCTCAGCACACATGTGGACACATACTTTAGTTTTAGTTTTAGATTTTAAAGTTACTTCTATTTATTTGGGAAGGTTCCATGGAACATAGGTGGAAGTCAGAACAAGAGTTGGTTTTCTCCACTATTGTGGCTCCTAGGGACTGGACTCAGGACGTCAGGTGTCCTGTTTGGCAGCAAGTGCCTTCGCCTCCTGAAGCATCTTATTCCTAAAATAAGTAAACCTGTATATTAAAAACAACAACAATAACACATACACACACACAAATAAGTAAACCTGTATATTAAAACAACAACACACACACACAAATAAGTAAATCTGTATATTAAAACTACAGCAATAACACACACACAAACAAATAAGTAAACCTGTATATTAAAAACAACAGCAATAACACACACACACACACACACACACACACAAACCAAATCAAGGCATGGAGAGTGTGCTATGTTTTTGCCTAAGGTTGGGCTTTAAACTCTAAAGCTGAACTCTGAGTTTTCTAAGATGAGTGTATAGCTTGTCAAGATGTTTTTTGTTTTGTTTTTATGGGTACACTGTAGCTGTCTTCAGACACACCAGAAGAGGGCATCAGATCCATTATAGATGGTTGTGAGCCACCACGTGGTTGCTGGGATTTGAACTCAGGACCTCTAGAACAGCAGTCAGCTCTTAACTGCTGAGCCGTCTCTCCATCCCCAGAGCTTGTCAAGTTTTAAACATGGTTTTTGCTTTAGCTGGAAGGAGCGCGAGGGAGGGCTCTCTAGTTGTCAGGACTCTCARGCTTGCTCACCCTATGCCTTGACTATTTTCTGAAACCACGAGGTTAATGAGAGGTCGGAGAATAGTAGTGACTGAGATAGGATTTGTTTTACTCGTCAGTTCTCCTTGAAGGTGTCAGTACTGAGTGTACCATTTAGTGAAAAGGCAGGAAGCCATCTTTTTAAATGAGAATCCCCTGGGTGCTTTCATTTTATAAGTGAGGATTTCCCCCCACTTTTGTGGTTTTTTTTTTTTGTTTTTTTTTTTTTTTCCCTCGAGACAGGGTTTTTCTCTGTGTAGCCCTGGCCTGGAACTCACTCTGTAGACCAGGCTGTCCTCGAACTCAGAAATCCGCCTGCCTCTGCCTCCCAGAGTGCTGGGATTACAGGTGTGGGCCACCACTGCCCGGCTGTGTTTTTTAAGCCATAGTCTCTTCAACAAAATTGAAATACTAATTCAGCCAGAGTTGTGAGGTCAAGCAGTTAATACGTGAGATTTTGGTTCCTGGGTGTGTCTTCAATAGTTTTCCTGTTACTGCTTCCTTGTATGGGGAAAGTTAGATGCAGCTGTGTTCCCTCCTGCTTCCCTTTAGAACGTGCTAAGACTACATTACTTAGATAAGCGTAGTAATGATAGTGTCCCTTATGTACAGAGTGTATGAGAATGAGTGAGAGTTCAATGAGATGATTGGGTACAGATTTGCCTGCCTGTAGTCCCAGCCTTCTAAAGGATGTGGCTTAAAGACTGAAAATTCCAAGCCTGCCTAGTCTGTGTGAAAAAACAAACAAACAAGCAAACAAAAGGTCCTTTGTCTGGGTTTTTGCCAGTCTGCTTTATGGTAATCAGTATATATTAAAATGTCCCAGAAATGGTTCTTTTGGTGGGATAGTACCGGGAATTGAACCTAATTAGGGCCTGGTTAATCTACCTCAGTTTCCCAAGTCGCCAAGTTTATAAACCTGAAATACCAAGCCTAGGCAGGAATGATTACTAGGCAAACCTTATCTCTTGGGCTTAAGACACAACACTAAACTAACAAATCATTGCTTTACCAGAGGAAAGGACTGGTCATGTCTTGCTTTTGTCCTACCTTTCAGGGATCAATGTACTGTGGAAATCATTCTGGTTAGGATCTTTCTGGGTTTTCTTTCGATTATGATTCCCTGCATTAGGAAATAAGTTGTGCTGTGCTTGGTATTATAACCTCAGGTGATAACAGGAGTTACTAAGCCTGGCCCTGGAGAACTGGAAGGTTTTCAAGTGTTTCCTGGTGATCCTGACCCTGTCATCACAGTGGTGTATAAGGTGAACCTTTTGAAAATTTTCTCTAAGCTGGGCGGTGGTGGCTCACACCTGTAATCCCAGCACTCTGGGAGGCAGAGGTAGGCGGATTTCTGAGTTCGAGGCCAGCCTGGTCTACAGAGTGAGTTCCAGGACAGCCAGGGCTATACAGAGAAACCCTGTCTCGAAAAAACCAAAGCTAAAAAAAAAAAAAGAAAGAAAGTTTTCTTTACATAGGTTGATTTCTAGAAATCTGTTAAAAAGTAGAATAACTGGGCTTGAGAGGTAGCTCAGGAGATAGGAGTACTGGCTGTTTTTCCAGAGGACTGGAGTTCAATTCCCAGCAACCACAGGGTGGCTCACAACCATCTGAAACTAGCTCAAGGGGATAGGATGCCCTCTTCTTGCCTCTGGGCTGCAGGAACACAAGTGGTGCATATAGGCAAAACACACATGAAATATATTTTTACTTTATTTGTTTTACTTTTTTGAGACAGGGGTTCTCTATGCAACCTTGGCTGTTCTAGAACCCACATGTGGATCTCAGTGGCCTCAAACTCAGAGATCTGCCTGCCTCTGCCTCCCAAGTGTGGGGGTAAAGGCGTGAACCACCACTGCCTGGCTTAATTTTTTTTTTTTTTTAAGATTTATTCATTTATTATATGTAAGTACACTATAGCTGTCTTCACACACTCCAGAAGAGGGCGTCAGATCTCATTACAGATAGTTGTGAGCCACCATGTGGTTGCTGGGATTTGAACTCAGGACCTTCAGAAGAGCAGTCAGTGCTCCTAACCGCTGAGCCATCTCTCCAGCCCCTTAATTTTTAATTAAAAAAAAAAAAGTAGGCAAACTGGTAGAGCTCTAGTTATTGGTGATCCATGTTTTCGTTTGAGTTGGGAAGGAGTGTTGTCGCGGATGGAGTGACTGCCACAGAGCAGCAGTAATGAGGTGCCTGGAAAGCGCCTGTTTTCTTAAAACTTTTCATGGACTTTGCTCCAGACACAGACCAAAATGGTCTGATTGAGAAGTGCATCCACCTTGGCAGATCTCAGCGTGGTCCCTTCCTGTCAGACAGATTTCTGTAGCATTTGCCTCCGTGTGTTATATTTGGAATTGTTGGCCGGCTTTCCTCTCTCTGGTGTTGGCAGCAAGATCTAAAATGAGGTTTTCGAAGAATAAGAGTGAAAAGGTCTCTGTGCTCAKGCAAAACCGAGCTCGGCTTGGAGTTTTGCATGTTTAATTTCCAGTGAATCATAACAAAGGTTTCACACATATAACAGCATCTAGTTTGCCATCTTGAAAAAATCTTGCTCTAAACTTAAAAGAATTTTCTGATTTTGTTGTGTTTGCCTCATTGGACTAATAGCCAAGCAGTGAATTAAAATACATGGAGGGTTTTTGTTTGTTTGTTTGGTTAGTCCTGGTTTGTTTTTTATCTCATGAATTTGTTTTTAACACCCTAAGTAACTGAAGAGCTGAGGTGACAGTGATTTCTTTTCTTTACTCTCCTGGGAACTAAGACTATCCCACAGTAAATGACCCTAAGTTGGTTTTACAGTATTTTGTTTACTTATTTATTGTAATGAATTAGGATCTACTGTTTATAGCCATCCACTTGAAAATAGAGTCCAACTTTAGCTTGGCTTCATAATGCATGCTTTCTGACTTAATGTGGGGCTTGGCTGTAAAGTCTTAGATGAGTGGTTGGTACAAAGATAAAGGATGCTCGTTATTTAAAAATACTAGAATAGGGCAAGGAAGAGGGAAGGTGAGGTGGCTTGGCAGTTAAAACACTTGCTTTGTTAGCAAGAAGACTAAGTTCGGACCCCCCATACCCACATGGCAGGTGGTTGTGGCAGGCCACCTATAATTCCAGTTTAGGAAGGACAGACACAAGATCCTTAGAGCAAGCTGGCTAGCAAGCCAGCTTGATGGAAGACCCTGCCTCAAAGAAAAAAGCGGAGGAACCAAGGAAGATTCCTAACATCAAACTCCAGATTCCACATGCACACTCATCTGCACACACACAATTCAAGGAAGGCAGAGACGGGAGACTCATCACAAGGTTAAGGCAAGGCTAGTCTTACAAGTGAGACCCTGTCCCAAAATGGGGCTTGGGGGATAAAGATTAAGAACACTAGGGTAGGAGAGATGGCTCAGAGGTTAGAGCACTGACTGCACTTCCAAAAGTCTTGAGTTCAATTCCCAGCAACCACATGGTGACTCACAACCATGTCTAATGGGATTTGATGCCCTCTTCTGGTGTGTCTGAAGACAGCGACAGTGTACTCATATAAATAAAATACTTTAAAAAGAAAAAAAAAGAACACTGGTGTGCTTCGAGAGTCAGCAGTATGTAACTCCAGCCCCAGGGGCTCCAGGGCCCTTTTTTGTGCATTAAGCATGCACACGGTGCTCACACACAGGCGTGACTAACCCAAACACATTGACTATTTTCTAATTCAAAACAAATCAGGTGTACTTTTTAAAATAATAATTTTGGTATATTTATAGCCCAGATGGTTTGAGTTTAAAAGGAAATAGCAGATATAATAAAAGTAGTACAGGAGATRAGTTCTCTGTGATATGACAGACTGTGTTGTCCTCCGAGGCTGGGATCATTCCTAGGGCCTTTTCCCTAGTCAAGTACTTTATCCTAGCCCAGGTGCTTGGTTTTAGTTTTTTTTGTTTTTGAGACTAGGCTACTCTAGGCAATGCTGGACAATAACTCAAGATTCTTTTGCCTTAATACTGACATTACCTTAGATGATGGACCATTCCTGGCTAGATGGGAGTTTTTGTGCAAATTAGTGGCACTGTTATAGTTTTTGGTTTGGTTTGGTTTGGTTTGGTTTTTCTTTTCTTGGTTTCTCTGTATAGCCCTGGCTGTCCTGGAACTCACTCTGTAGACCAGGCTGGCCTCAAAATCCGCCTGCCTCTGCCTCCCAAGTGCTGGGATTACAGGCGTGCACYACCACTACCCAGCTTTTGTTTTGTTTTTTTAATTTCTGAAATGACCATACTTAATGAAAGGTGAGCCGCAGTTGTGACTTTACCCGTCCCTATTGTTCCTGAAGGGTCTCACATTTATCCTTATTTGTTGTTTGTTGGACTTTTTTGAGTCAGAGAACTAGAGTTACAGATAGTTGTAAGCTACCATGTGGGTATGGGAATTGAACTTGGGTCCTTTAGAAGTAGTTAGCAGCTAGTGCTCTTAACTGCTGAACCATCTCTCCAGCTGCTGCCACCACCACCACCACCTGCTCCTCCTCTTCCTTTTAATTGACTTTTTTACCCAGAAAAACTTTTGGCGGCCGGGTGGTGCTGGCGCACGCCTGTAATCCCAGCACTTGGGAGGCAGAGGCAGGCGGATGTCTGAGTTCAAGGCCAGCCTGGTCTACAGAGTGAGTTCCAGGACAGCCAGG
>BDUI01000920.1:165912-183056 GCA_002335545.1 Apodemus speciosus
AGAGGCAGGTGGATTTCTGAGTTCGAGGCCAGCCTGGTCTACAGAGTGAGTTCCAGGACAGCCAGGGCTACACAGAGAAACGCTGTCTCAAAAAACCACCAAAAAAATAAATAAATAAAAAATAAAAAATAAATTAAATTAAAAAAAAAAAAAGAAGATGAACAAACAGGCCTTAGTTTCCATTGTATATACAATGGTTCCCATTAGAAAACCAGCCAGAGCCAAGTTACCCACTGACCAGAGCTGTATGTAGTTTGATTTCACCTGAGGTCCAAAAACCAGGCTATCTGTCAGGCTGCCTAGCCTTCAAAACCCTTTCCTGTGAGTCTCCATAAAGTAACCTAACTGACTGTACAAAGAAGCTAGATTCCGGCAAGTTGGGATCAGCCAAGGAAGAGAGGTGAAAACTTACTGGTGCCCGTCAGGTGTACTACTGTTACTCCACTTAATCCATGCAGCTAAGAATGCTGATAGTAAGTAGATCTTAATTATGGAGAGGAAGAAAGTGAACTACAAAATACAGTGTATTTTCCCAAAAACTCAATGTAATGGACAGAGCTGAGATTGGAACCAAATTTTATCTCACTCTTAAGCTCTCAAGTTCTTTGGAAACTATGGCTTGGCATATGTGGTTTTTCTAGCGTAGGTCGCTTCTCCTGCGGTGCTGCTACAGCTCACTCACATAGACCTCTCTGCCCAATGGTTCCAGATCTGCCTTTTCCACTATTAGCAACAGCACCGCCACACCCCTTGGCCTCTAGTATTTACAATGAAATGGATTGAAATACGCATCCTTTGGGCTTCGTGAACTGATGATCAGTCCATGCCTCTTCTACATGAGGTCCTCTTTATTGCCACCATATCCCTAAGAGGAGAAAGATTTTAGTGTTTTCACTGATGGAGAAGTTTCTGAATTGCCCAGGGCCACACTAACTGGGTATTCTCATGATGACACCTGCTTGATTTTAGAGTCTTGGGAGGARAATGTATTGTCAGTKATCCAGTCCCGCTCAGCAYGCTGAAGARCTAACTCATYCAGAGYYGTAGTTARGTCTGAACGTYRCCGTCCGTGACTGCCATGCTTCTTTGTTGGCTCTCTCCACGYGGCTCCCTTCTGTGCCGGCCCCTCTGAGAAGTGAGCTCCAGCCTGCTCAACCTTTGCAGACTTTCTTCGTTTTGAGCTGTTTTCTAAACCTTTCAGTATCATGATGCTCTAAGCAAGAGACAGTGGCCTTAATTTACATTATGATGCTATAACCTTAATCTTACTAAATTTGTTCTGACTGTGTTTAGTTTTTAGCTGCTTGCCTTGTGCTTTAATATTTATAGAAATGTTAAGTATTATATGATGAATTGCAGTCTTTTTTCAAACATTCCACACCATTTTTGGTGATTTCATTGCTGCCATGTTTTCTCATTTTAATTCAATTATAGCTGGAGAGATGGCTTAGCAGTTAGGAGCACTGGCCGTTCTTCCAGAGGACCTGGATTCAATTCCCAGCACCCAAATGGCAGCTCACAACTGCCTATAACTCCAGTTTCAGGGGATCTGAGGCCCTCTTCTGGCATTTGTGGGTATTAGGCACACACACGGTACAAGGGAAACCATCAATACACACAAAATAAAATTTCAATTTTAGTAACTGTCATGTGTAAGGGACTTTATAATTTTCATAAGTGATCTAGCATAACATTGTATACCCATCTCTATTTTGTTCTTTTCATGATGGCCCACCTATTCATTTGCACAGAAACGAGAGCAGAAAAAGGAGCTGGGCCACGTCAATGGACTGGTGGACAAGTCTAGCAAACGGACGACATCCCCCAGCAGCGACACTGACTTGTTGGACAGGCCAGCTAGCAAAACTGAACTCAAGGCCATTGCCCATGCCCGGATCCTGGAAAGGAGAGCCAGCCGGCCTGGCACCCCCACATCCAATGCCAGCACAGAGACCCCCACCTCTGAGCATAATGACGTCGATGAGGACATCATTGACGTGGACGAGGATCCAGTAGCAGCAGAGCCAGACTATGTGCAGCCCCAGCTGCGGCGGCCTTTTGAGCTGCTGATTGCTGCTGCCATGGAGCGGAACCCTACCCAATTTCAGTTGCCCAATGAACTGACTTGTACCACTGCACTACCAGGTTAGCAACGACATCATCATACCCCTCTCTTACCCTGGCTTCTACTACTACCTATAGCCAGTTTTTTGTTCCTGTTCCTGGTTTTGCCTGGAGAAAGCATCAAAGGTTGTAGTTGTTATAGTAATTACTCTGTTTTCTGAGTCTTCTATCTCCTATCTTATTATTCCCCTGCATCTTTTATTTCTTTTTAAAATTTACAAAATATCACATACCACTAATCTTAGCACTCGTGAGGATAAGGCAAGGGGATCCTAAGTTCAAGGCCAGCCTGAGCTGCATATGGAGTCTGTCTCAAAAACATAGGAGGAGCCAGGCGGCGGTGGCGCACGCCTTTAATCCCAGCACTTGGGAGGCAGAGGCAGGCGGATTTCTGAGTTCGAGGCCAGCCTGGTCTACAAAGTGAGTTCCAGGACANACCACTCAATCACCCCACCTCCACATGACTTCCAATCTCACCAATTGGGGTTCTGAAACGTTCCCAGAATTCAGAATGTCACACAATTGCAGAAAGTATCTGCAGCTGGCAAATCCATTAGAGCACGAAGCAATAGTCAGCTGCTGCAGACAATCCAAAGCCCCACTCCTGGGATTAAAACAAAAACATAATTTTATAATATTTCTGGGTTGTTGCTGTTGATGATGTTATTTAAGAAACCAAAATTTCAGAATTCTCACTATACCCATTACTTTAGTGAGTATCCATCAGAACTAGCAAAGGTTGTAACTTGGAAATTATATAGCAAACTCTTAACTAGGTAACTACCCTCCAGTAGAATGGTTTTCTCAGAGTGTTTGTTATTGCAGAAATAAGTTATAAGGTGGGATGCCTCATACATCTAGTTAAAGTAATCCAAACTGTAATTCATTTTCCATATAAATTCAGAAGATAGCCTGGGGCCTGGAGAGATGGCTCAGTAGTTAAAAGCACTGACTACTCTTCCAGAGGTCCTGAGTTCAATTCCCAGCAACCACATCACATGGTGGCTCACAACCATCTGTAATGGGATCGGATGCCATCTTGTGGTGTGTCTGAAGACAGCAACAGTGTACTCACATAAATGAAATAAATAAATACAAAGAAGAAGACAAAGATAACCTGGATTCTGAAATGAACAAATTAGGAGGTCTTGATTAAATCCTTTCCTTGGYTTTCTCCTAAATAGTTAATTGTTGAAGAAAAAAGTCAGGGTTATGAACTTCCTGCAGACTAGTTTGTTCTGAGACAGTGTGAGCATGAAATGAATACCATGTCACCGGGCCGTGGCCTTTATGCTTGGTCACAGCAGTACAGTGAGAGCCTGCGAGAGCCTGGTACCGTGTCAGCATGTCAGCGCTCGCTATCGTCCCCGCCTTTGCCGGTCGCCAGGGCACAGAGTCAGTCGAGCCCACTATCTCATCCTCCTGGCTTCGGAGGACTATGTGGTGATTCTCAACCTCATGTTTCTTCCCTCTGCTCATATTTACTGACCATTCTCACAAATAAGTCATTTGGATGGCTGGTTGGTTTTAGTTTTTTGAAACAGGGTCTCTATACATAGATAGCCCTGGCTGTCATGGAATTCATTGTATGGTCCAGGCTAGCCTTAGACTCACAGAGATCCACCCAACTCTCCTGGCCTCGTGCTGGGATTAAAGGCATGCAGCACCACTGCCCTGCTGCATTGTTCCTTTCTTTTCGTTTTTAGATTTATGTATTGATTATATGTAAGTACACTGTAGCTGTCTTCAGACACACCAGAAGAGGGCATCAGATCTCATTACGGATGGTTGTGAGCCACCATGTGGTTGCTGAGATTTGAATTCAGGACCTCTGGGAGAACAGTCAGTGCTCTTTATGAGTGGTTCTTTCATGTGTCTCTTTCGTTTTTGCATAATGCAAGTCAGAGTCTTTTTTTTTTTTTTCCTTTGTTCAACAAAGAAGCCTTACAGTCTTCTGTCTGTCTTACAAGTCATGAAGGAACAGGTGATGAACACCAACATTAAGTACTCATTCATCAGGCATCATGCTAAATTTTTCTGCCATGAATGTAACCTCATTTAACTTATTTCTCAATTACAATTCAGCCTTGGCCGTTGGCACTAGGAAATACAATCCTTCAGCCTGGACCACCCTGAAAGCCCAGTCCAGTGTCAGTCTTGCATGTTTCAGGACAAAAATGGAAGACAGCATGCTGTAGTTGTACAATTCTGCAAGACCTTAGATCTTAATGAAGAACAATGAGGTCCCTAGCTATTGTTTCTGTTTCAGGATAAGATGTCTGTTGTCACAGATGTCACAGGGCAATCCAAACAGTTACAGCACACTGAGCCCATTTGGTTTTGGTGGATCGCAGGGAGATGATCCCTTTGAGCACCAGCACTTTAATCAAAATAGTATCTCATTAGGTCACATTCAACTGGGCATATTGGCACCATCACCTTTTCTTTTCTCCTGTCCTGACCAGGTTCCTGATGCTATAAAATCTCAGTACCAGTTTCCACCCCCTCTTATTGCACCTGCGGCCATTCGGGACGGGGAGCTGATCTGCAGTGGGGTCCCAGAGGAATCGCAAACGCACCTTTTGAACTCTGAGCACTTAGCCACCCAAGCAGAGCAGCAGGAGGTGAGTGAAAGATTTGGGATCCCAAGTCTAATCTCTTCCATGTCACCAGAGTCTCAGTGTCTTGTCATTCCTACCTCCTATCCCCTAAAATTTGAGTGACCTTTGGAGAATCCCAAGCTCATATGCCAAAGGCAAGAAGATGACTTCAGACAAACAGGCTCTCCTCATGTGTCCCCCATTGCTGCAGGCTGGGCAGTTCTGTACTATAGCGAGAGATGAACAGACTCACAGAGAGGTTAGGTGATAGTGCCAGACACAGCAGAGCAGGTAGTGGGGTGTTTGCTGGATGTTGATCACAGGAAATCTTGGGCTCCACTGGCTAAGGTTGTACTGCCAAGTCTTGCTTGAGAATGAAGGTGGGATCCCTTTCTGGTCACTCCTGTTGGAACCTTGGAAACAGTGCTTGTCAGCTCTGCTGTGGCCCTGGCCACTGTGGCAGGATGGACCACTGTCTCCCTGGCCTCTCACCTCCTCTCCTCTCCTTCCATTGCAGTGGCTCTGTAGTGTTGTTGCGCTCCAGTGCAGCATATTGAAACATTTATCTGCTAAGCAGATGCCTTCGCATTGGGACTCTGAACAGACAGAGAAGGCTGATATTAAGCCTGTTATTGTGACTGACAGCTCAATCACCACCTCCCTGCAAGCCGCTGACAAGGCACCTCTACCTTCCCACTACCCTTTGTCCTGCCCCTCAGCAATGAGCGCCCAAAATTCCCTGGGCTGCTCTCCACCCCACCAACCCCCAACCCTAGAGGACATCAGCTGCAGTTCTTGTGTGGAAAAGTCCAAGAAAGCCCCTTGTGGGACTGCCAATGGGCCAGTGAACACAGAGGTAAAAGCCAATGGCCCACACCTCTACAGCAGCCCCACTGATTCCACGGATCCCCGGCGACTTCCTGGCGCCAACACCCCTTTACCAGGCCTCACACACCGACAAGGCTGGCCCCGGCCCCTCACACCACCATCGGCTGGGGGGCTTCAGAACCACACCGTCGGCATCATTGTGAAGACAGAAAATGCCACTGGCCCCAGCTCTTGTCCCCAGAGGAGTTTGGTGCCTGTCCCAAGCCTGCCCCCTTCCATTCCCAGCTCTTGTGCCAGCACCGAGAACACCAGCACTTTGCATAGAAAGACTGTCCAATCACAGATAGGACCTTCGTCGGCAGAATCGAGGCCTCTGGGCTCACCCCCAAATGCCACCCGGGTGCTCACTCCCCCCCAAGCTGCAGGAGACAGTATCTTGGCCACAGGCGCCAACCAACGATTCTGCTCACCAGCGCCATCATCAGGTGAGTTTCGGTATTCCAGTATTATCTGGAATAATCTTGTGTTAATAGCACAGACTTAAGCGTTCAAGTAAATACTTGAAGCCTTTAATCTCTGTGTCCGTGATYATCTTCCTTGTATTTCTGTGGCARAAGAAAGGCTGTGATAGTTTGTACTAGCCATAAGTTGGGGCTGTTCTCACTAAGTCACTTCCTTAGGGTGGCCTTCCAGGTCAGTGGCAGTACTGGAATTGCAGTTGGGTCACTGGCCCCTCCTCTCACCTTCTGGACCTAGTCTTCTGCCTGTCTGTTCCATCACCTCAGAAGGCACATGCTTTCTGGATCCACTTGGGTCAGCCTGAGGCTCAGTGTATACATTCATACACGAGACTAAGGCTACACCTGATGCAGATTCTCAGAGCCAGCTCATTGGAGGAATGTTCATGTTCAAGAAGCAGTGACAGAAAGCAGCATTGCCTTTCATAGAGTTATAAGGTGGAATGCCTGCAGAGGTTGGTCTTGACCATATGCCTAAAGAGAATCCTGCAGGTCGGTACTTAGCCCAGAATAGACTTGTTCTCCCAGCTATCCCGGGCAGCATTTGGACCTTGTGCTTGCTGATCCCAGCATCAGAATCGGTTTCATACGCTGCTGTCACCTGTGTTCTCTGACATGAACTGACGCCGTCCTCCCAGTCAGCAGCCRGGTGCCTGTGATTTCTTTTCATGGGAGCCCCGGTCCTAGTTCCAACTCTGTAATGCTAGTGTAAGTAAATTTTGCAAACTCTCAGTTGTACTTCAGCAGATAGGAATTGCAGGTGCTGCTTCTATAAGAGTAGAAGTAGCAGAGAGGTAGGTGGTCATGAACCAAAGAATAAAGCAGCTCAGCACTTGCCCCAGAATAGTACATTGCAACAGTTCTCAGTGCTCTGGAAATCCTGCGTGCCCGGGTATGTTATTATTCCATCTACCCTTCCTCACCACACGTTTTTAGCTCTAGGAGTTCCAGAGCCTGTGGGTTGAGAATCAAGAAGGGAACATCACCTTGGGTCGGAAATCCAGAACTGTCTCAACAATGGGGGATTGGACCGGTGGGTTTCCCTCAGGCGACGTAAGTAACAGTCTTCCTGCTCCGTCCCCAGATGGCAAGGTCAGCCCCGGCACGTTATCCATAGGAAGCGCTTTAACCGTACCCTCTTTCCCAGCCAACTCTACTGCCATGGTGGACCTCACCAACTCACTTCGAGCATTTATGGATGTCAACGGAGGTGAGTGATGTCCCAGGAACGTTCAGCTCCTTTTGAAGAGGGATAAAGACATGGGGATACGCATATCCATTTGGGTAGAAGAATGAGAAAGAAGGCACTATATCTCTTTGTCTCTTGCCTTCTGGGTTTACACAATATAATCAAAGATGAAGAAAAGGAGAATACAGCCAAGCTGAACCAGTGGGAAAGAACAATCACATTAGGCAGATCCCTTGATTTGGGCAGCAAAAGAGAACCAGGAGACTTGTTTCCATCTGTGGAACAGTTAAAGAGAATAGGGATAGATTTCTCYGAACAGAGAATGGGTGGAAAAGGTCAGTCTGTATCAGACATCTAGACCTTTCCCCACAGGCAACTTGGGGTTATTGGTTCTGCCTTTCTTTACTTAAAATTAATCTACCTTACTACAAGAAGCCACTGCTTTGGGCCCTTCTCATTGCAAATGGCATATGAGATGCCCATTTTCAGATCTTTGTTCCACTTTGGACTTTATATTGTTTGAACAAAAGTCACTTGCTGGTGGCGCACGCCTATAATCCCAGCACTTGGGAGGCAGAGGCAGGCGGATTTCTGAGTTCGAGGCCAGCCTGGTCTCCAGAGTGAGTTCCAGGACAGCCAGGGCTACACCGAGAAACCCTGTCTCAAAAAAAAAAAAAAAAAAAAAAGTCACTTGCTGGATTTGCCCTGTCACCCTTATCTGCTTCCATATTCCATTTCTCTCAGCTCTTTTGATCTTTTTCTTTGGTTGATAGAAATCGAGATAAATATGTTGGATGAGAAGCTGATCAAGTTTCTGGCCTTGCAGAGAATACATCAGCTTTTCCCTTCCCGGGTCCAAGCTTCACCGGGCAGTGTTGGGACACATCCGCTCGCTTCTGGAGGGCACCACACAGAAGGTGCGCGTGCACATCCCTGCCACCACACCATCAGCTCTCCTGTCTGATGTGTGTGAATGACCACCTTGCTCCATGGAGAATCTCTGCTTTCAGTAGCTYAAACTCTTTGTACCTTTGGGTTTAATAAAGCACCGTGATTTTTTTTGTCAGCACAAACAAGATAAACAAGTTTTTGATCAGACTTGGGGAGTTTGCCATAACTTTCTTTCATACAAGTTCACTTTGATTCATAGCAAAGCAACTACCAATACTTTGGAGTATATGTTGTGTGCTTTCTGTTCAATTACATTGTAATATTTGAATTAGAAGGTTCTCCCAAGGTTCAAGGTGAGAAGTAGAAAAACAGTAGGAAATTCTGACTCCAATGTTAACTCTACTTGATTATCTCTAAACCCTCAGCTCAGCCCGTCAGAGCCTTTGATGCTTCAGGAACCTTATCATGCCAGCAATATCAGAACCCCAAGAGCTTACTAGAAATAGAAATTCCAGAACTAGGGGATCACTCGGTTGGCAAAGAAGCCTGAGTTCTATCCCTAGAACCCACACAATACAAGCTAGGCATGGTGACACATGCTTACAATCCCAGAGCTGAGCAAGTGGACATAGATGGGTCCCTGGGATTTGCTAGCTGTCCAGCCTAATCTACTTCTTGAATTCTAGGCCAGTGAGAGACCTTGTTCCCCCCAAAAATAGAATATGAGGAACACCACCAAAAGTTGTTTGTGTGTATGTGAATACAAATATGTATGAACTCTAACAAGTGTGTGTGAACTTGAATGCAGGAAATTCAAATTTACAAGTTCTAGATCCTTTCACTACAACTAAATCCAAAAGCAGTTTTTGGATGTGGGTGGCGGTAGTTCTAGGAATCAAGTCCATTGACTTACTGGATAAGTACTGTATAACTAAACATAATTGACAGAATCCAGAGGCAGTTGAAGTGCTCATTAAAGCTTAAGAAACACTGACCTATGCCTTGTTTTCCCATGTTCTCTTTTTTATTACCAGTTGGAATATCCTTGTTAAGCTAACCAGGAGCCCAGGAACTTTAAAGTACTAATGTCCTCAAATTCTGTAACCATCTCCAATGAAGATCCCTCCTAACCTGTATTGGAAATGCTATGGGTGGGGAGAAGC
Organism: Apodemus speciosus; assembly: GCA_002335545.1. Classification (NCBI taxonomy): domain Eukaryota; kingdom Metazoa; phylum Chordata; class Mammalia; order Rodentia; family Muridae; genus Apodemus; species Apodemus speciosus. The sequence continues at coordinate 175,226 of BDUI01000920.1, forward strand.
ATTGCCCTGAAGCAGCTCTGGGTCAGGTGTGAGTCTGAGCATGAGTCACCCAGTGGGATTTTTTTCAAGGCCACCAACCATAGATCCAGGTTTTGTCGGTTTGTTTGGGTCACAGGTTCTGGGTTTCTGAATGATCCTATCCCTGTGTTTGTCTTGTAGTGCAAAGAAAGGAGGTACAGGCCCGAGCTGTGTTCTACCCCCTCTTAGGGTTGGGAGGAGCTGTGAACATGTGCTATCGAACCCTCTACATCGGGACAGGTGAGCCAGCCAGGAGTCTGGGAGGGGCACTGGATCTTCAGCCTAAAGATGGACACTCAGAGAAACCCTTTCAGAGGTTGATGGGTCTAACCAGTGGGTGTCCAGGCAAAGAGAGACTAAGAACCCAGACAATCCAGTGGGTACTTCTTGGTCAGGCCCTTTAACTGCCTCAGTAGCGTCTGAAACACTGTAAGGAAAGACTTAGAAGAGGACACTTCCTTATTCTCAGGGTGTAATAGGCTCACACATGACCCTCCTTTATTTGTTAGTTTATTTTTGGTCCTCAAGATGATTTAAGATAGGGTCTCCTCTGAAGTCCAGGGTGGCCTTGCACTCATGTCTGTCCTCTTGCCTCAGCCTTTCAAGTACTACAACTACGGGCATTTCCCACCACACCTCAGATCACCCCTAGAAATTGCCCTTGAAAGAGCCCTACACTATTGTGTTCACATGGTATACCATGCTCTTCAGTAACTTACTGCTCTGGTAGGCAGCTATGTCTTCTAATACAGATTAGCTTTAGAACAACAAAGGGAATTGCGGAGCTTGCCAACACGTATCTAATCTCAGTACTTATGGAATGGAGGCAGGACGATGAAGAGTTCCAAGCTATACCCCATTTACTATAAAGGAAAAAAAATAAACGAGGCTCTGAGTTACCTTGAAGTTTCTACTAGCAACCACCCAGAAGCTGACTCCCTCTCTTTCACCCCCCCACACATACACCTTACAGTCTGTTCTCTGCCTTTTCCTTGACTCCTGCCACCTTGCAGGAGCTGACATGGATGTGTGCCTTACAAACTATGGTCACTGTAACTACGTGTCCGGGAAACATGCCTGCATATTCTACGATGAGGTGAGGGGCAGAGCTGGGTGGGAGGGCGCTTTCCTAGCCTGATGTCCTTCCCCAGCACTGGGTTCTGCACTTGGGCAGAGGCAAGGGTGAAAGGCCTCCTGCCCTCTTTCTTCCTGTCCATCTTGGAAGGGAAGACTCAGTGTGAAGGGCTTGGCATTGCACCGCGGCAGCCTGTTTGTAGGAGCAGGCTATTGCTACAACTGATGTTGCTCACAGAAACAGTTAAGGGAAGCCAAGCTCTGTGTGTCCCTGAGTTTCATCATAATCATGTGCCAGTGAATATCAGATCAACAGGAGCCAGTGCTGAGGAGCAGAGAGGGGGAATGTGGAGTCACTAGGGCAGGCTTTCACAGGGGTGAGCCTTGATGAATTCTGAAAGAGGCAGGCTGTAACTGAGGAAGAGCATGAGACCTTGCTAGGTAGAGCAGCAAGCCTCATATCCTCTCCCAAGGCTTCACACAGCAACTCCACATCATTATCTCCCCTCCTCCTCTTCAGAATACCAAACATTATGAGCTGTTAAACTACAGTGAGCACGGGACAACGGTGGACAATGTGCTGTATTCATGTGACTTCTCTGAGAAGACCCCGCCAACCCCCCCAAGCAGTATTGTTGCCAAAGTACAGAGTGTCATCAGTAAGTTGGAGCAGAGGCCTGTGGCCACACAGCTAAGACCCCAGTCACCTTGGTTCTACCATGCTGTCAATGACCTACAGTTCCTTGCCTTGCCATTCCCATTGGCCAAGCTCATTGTTGATGGCCTGGGAAAAGCCACCAAGAATCAAGTGCTGAACACCCACATATGTATCAGACCCTTCTGGGGACTTGAGACTCCAGCCCCATCTGAGCATCCTCAGCCCTGATCATGTAGTGTAGAATGGGGAGACGCAGGGGGCCAGTACTGCCAGTCATCCCAGACAGGTCAGCTGTTCACTGTTCCCCTCCTATGATCATGCCCCTTTTTCCCAGGGCGCCGCCGACACCAGAAACAGGATGAAGAGCCAAGTGAGGAGGCAGCCATGATGAGTTCCCAGGCCCAGGGGCCACAGCGGAGACCCTGCAATTGCAAAGCCAGCAGCTCAAGCTTGATCGGGGGCAGTGGGGCCGGCTGGGAGGGCACAGCCTTACTACACCATGGCAGCTACATCAAGCTGGGCTGCCTGCAGTTTGTCTTCAGCATCACTGAGTTTGCGACCAAACAGCCCAAAGGCGATGCCAGCCTGCTGCAGGATGGGGTCTTGGCCGAGAAACTCTCTCTCAAGCCCCATCAGGGCCCTGTGCTGCGCTCCAACTCCGTTCCCTAGGCCATTGGCCTGGACGCCCACCCAAGACTCCTGCAATGCAAAAATGTACACGAACCAAGCCCGGGTGTTTTCTATACCAGAAACCCTCAACTACAATCTTTGCATGAAATGAAGAAAACCTTTTGACTGTTTTTTAAGACTTTTTTCTTTTCTCAAGTTCTAGGGGGCATTTGCACATATATTTGTACTCAACATTTCATGGGAAAGCGGCAGACCCGAGCTGAGGAATGGCATGGGCAGGGAGGGGAGGCCCTGGTCTGGACACTTCCTCCAGCACAATCCCTTCCTGCGCCTYCTGCTCCTTCCCCCTCGACCGCCTGCCCGCTGTTGTAAAATAATCAGAAACTTGTTCTATTTTGTGGCAGTGACAATAGTTTTATATTAAAAGAAAAAATACAGTTTTCATACAGCAAAATCTATACAATATCATTGTTTTATTTAATATAAAGATCGCTACCCACTCCTTTCCATGGTTCCCAYCCTACAAGGAATTTTCCCTTTCTGCAGCAGTTGCACTACAGGTAGCTACTGTGTATATGGACAAATGAGAAATGAATTCCTTTTCTGGCTGTCCATTATTTTATTTCAAATAAGGAAAAGTGTATTTGGATTTTTGTGTAAATACATCTAKTGATGGCATTTTTTCAATGTTTTTAAAAGCTGTGTACAGTATATGTGGTAGAGTGTTTTTCTCAAATTGTCTATTGTAGCGAAGGCGTTTTTGTCGTAAACCTGTTCTGTGTCCTTTTTTGTTCTCTTACCACTTCTCTTCCTCCTCACCCCAGATAGTTCCTCCTCCCCACAACTAGTACCAATGTACATAGTAATTGTAATGTTTTAGACTTTACAGAAACTTTCCTGTATTCTGTATATAAAAACCAAAAATACTTCAAATTATGTTTTCTGCCTGTCTGTCCTACCTGTCATCACGCTTGGGGCGGGGGGAAGTGTCCTGGATCTCACTTTTTGCACCTTTTGAACAAGTGTCAATCTCAAGTAGTCTCCAAGGGAAGCATGGTAGAGAACAAAGATGTTAGCGGAATGAGCCTAAGCTTGGTGAGGGACTGGAAAGGAAGGAGGGCTTGCCTTTTGAAGGCTGCCCTGATACAGTAAAATCTAGTCTAGACCAGTGCTTCTCAACAGTCCTGGTGCTGTGACCCTTTTCTACAGTCTGTCATGTGTGGTGACCACCTACCCTAAAAGTATGCCATTACTACTTCATAATTTTAATTTTGCTACTGTTACAAATTATAAATGTCTGATATCTGAGATGCAGCTCTTGTGAAGGGGGGGATGACTCTTGGTAAGGGCGTGACCCAAAGATTAAGGACTGCTGCTCCAGCCTGTGCTGCTCTCATCAGGAAATACCCTGCTGCGTTACCCTAATTCTAATTTCCAGGGCATCCTCAAAGCCAAACTCCCTGCTTTCTTCCTGGAGATAGTTTATTCAGGAAATTCTTCCTGAGAACAGTCCCCTAGTTCTGGCACTATTGCTAACTGGTACCCATTCATATATTCGAGTCTATTGATAGAGTTAGAAGATGGGTTTTACATCCACAGCATCTGTAATTGTTCTCTAAGAACACGTGCAGTATTAATGAGTTTTCTCTGGTCTCAAAAATCTGACCCTGGCTCCCAAATATAACTGTATTCTTGTCCCTGCCAGTCTGCTTCCACTGCATCAAGGACTTCTTAAACTTCTAAAGGCTACCAGGTTATTCACACTGCTAGGCATGTCGTAATTGTCAAACATCAGGTGTTAAGTCCTAGGCAAGATCCTGCCAGCAATGCCTGCACCCACATCCCTAGGTGTCCCTTCCCCATCTTACCCTCAGTCACTGTTTCCCAAGTAATGGAGTATCTACCCACCGAGTCTTGCTACCTGTGAACCGTTCCAGAAACAAATTACCTCCGAACATTTTTACTACTTCCTTTTTGAAGGCAGGGGAGTTGGAGTAGCAACCATGTAATACCCACTGTTTTGGAGGTTGAGGTAGGAGGATCTCAARTTTTAGGCCAACATGGGCCTAGGGAAACCTCAAAAATCGACAGGGAAAGCGGTGGGGTCACAGAGTTAGGAAATCACATTGTTGAATCTTGACAACCCTGTCAGTACCATCATGAGAAGCCTCATGTCTCTGGCCTGTAACGCGAAAGGTTCTAGAAGCAAAGCGAAAGGGCTGGATAATGAAGAGAAATTAAAGAGTCGCTTCATTGAGGGAAAGGCGTACAGGACTGGCCTCCAAACACATGAGCCCATTCATGTACACAGGACTCCAGACTGAGAGTCGGCTACATACTCACACCTAGAGTAAACAGAGATGTTCATTCAGTCACACGCGTTGGTGGAGACTACAGATGCATGCACAGCCTGGAGGACTCCCGCAATGGGGACAGACACCTACGCAGTGCTCTCACGCCGGCGCCGGCCCAGAATCCAGAAGCACACCCAAACCCTGAGCGGAGATCTCTGGGCCCTAGGCATGCACACACCCACCCGTCCCTCTCGCAGATGTTTCCGGTACATACCCGAGCACGCGTTCCCGGGAGTTCACAAGCCTAGAGGGCGCTCCCAGGACTCTAAGGTGTTTCGCCTAGGCACGCCGCCAGGGCACGCAGGCGCACGCCTAGGGGGCGCTCGCAGGGGCCACGCGTGCGCGCACACCCCTGCCCAGCCTGCCGCCGCCCTCGCGAGGCCGAGGCGGGAGCGACGAGGCCCGGGCGGGAACCGGGAGTACTGTCGGCATGGAGATGCTGCTGCTGGGCGCCGGGCTGCTGCTGGGCGCCTACGTGCTTGTCTACTACAACCTGGTGAAGGCCCCACCGTGCGGCGGCATCGGCAGCCTGCGGGGCCGCACGGTCGTGGTCACTGGTGAGTGCGCGCGAGCGGGCGGGGAGGCCGGGCGGGTGGCCGCGGCCCGACCGGCTGAGCTGGCTCCCACCCGCCGCCCGCAGGAGCCAATAGCGGCATCGGGAAGATGACAGCGCTGGAGCTGGCGCGGCGGGGAGCGCGCGTGGTGCTGGCCTGCCGCAGCCGGGAGCGCGGGGAGGCTGCCGCCTTCGACCTCCGCCAGGTGAGACCATAAGGGAACGCGGGACGCGGGTGAGCCCAGGACGCGGAGGGCAGAGCAGAGCGACGGGAGGAAATCGAGATCTGAAAGGAGAGAGCCTCACTATCCCTTAAACTCGAAGGAGGATGCAGGGACTGCTGTGCTCTCTAATCTTGAGAGCTTTAAGAATCGGAAAGAGTTAATGAAGTCAGGTGTGGTCAAGGCCATCCTTGGCAAAGGCGACAGAGAAGGAAGGGTTAGGCTAATGAAGAGACTCAGAACAGCAGGTGCGAACGCCCTGAGACTAGAGTCTTATTGGAGAGACATGAGGCAAGGAATAAGAGGAATRTCCTGAAGTGGTTCTGAGCCACAGCCAGCTTCTGGAGGCCCTTACAAATACCATCGAGTTGAAGACAGCTGAGCAGAGAAGACACTTCAGCMGGCTCTGGACCATCCCGATGGCTTTTCAAATGAATTACTTAGAACTGTGCGGTGTCTAGACTGCAGAGGACAGGAGTAAGAGGGTCACATACCTTTAAACCTAGCACTTGATAGGCAGAGACAGGTAGATTTCTGTGAGTTTAAGACCAGCTTGGGCTACATCCTAAGACCCTGTCTCAAAAACAAAAACAAACCTATAATTCCAGCCCTGAAGAGGCTGAGGAAGGAAGATCACGAGCCCCAAGGCAGTCTGGGCTACATAGCAAGATGCTGTCTACAACAGGTGAAAGGCTGTAATCGATTTTATGGTAAATGATAATCAAGACAAGGGATGGTAATGGCAAATACCTTCACAGTGCTGAGTATTTAATGTATATTAACTCTAGCTCAGGCAGGCCTTGAACTGGTGAAGGGTAGCTAGGATAGATAACCAGTTAATGTGCCACCACACCAGACATACCATGTATTTTATCAGATTTAATCCTCCCAGCTTTGGTTTTGTTTTTTTTTTTTTCCAGTAGAAAGTATTATTATTGTTGTTGTTGTTATCCTCTCATTTTTCAGTAAGAGAACAGAGGCCCCAAAGATATTCAGTATCTTATCTGAAGTCACACTCTAGTTAGAGGCAAAGTCAAGATTTGAATTCACACACGCATTACACACTGATGCATAGAGGCAGTTTAGGTCGTGGTGTGAGGGTCTCAGAAGCCTGGGAAGAGGGAGGAGACRGGAGATAGCCTGTAACAACCCTAGCCCTTGCTGCTCCACAGGAAAGTGGAAACAATGAGGTCATCTTCATGGCCTTGGACTTGGCCAGTCTGGCCTCTGTGCAGGCCTTTGCCACAGCCTTCTTAAGCTCTGAGCCAAGGCTGGACGTCCTCATCCACAACGCAGGTGAGGAGCAGGCAGGCCCTGTGGGAGGGTGGCTGGCAGCCTGGAGAGGTAGACCCTCCAGCAGACACATCTCACAAGTGGGGATTCTACGACCATGGGGCACCTATAACAGCAACTCATGCCTAGCTTCTGCCCTAGGGATCAGCTCCTGTGGCCGGACTCGGGAAACCTTTAACCTGCTGTTGCGAGTGAACCATGTTGGCCCTTTTCTGCTGACACACTTGTTGCTACCCCGCCTGAGATCGTGTGCCCCCAGCCGTGTGGTAATAGTGTCATCTGCCGCCCACCGACGTGGTCGTCTCGACTTCACACGTCTGGACTGCCCGGTGGTGGGCTGGCAGCAGGAGCTTCGGGCATACGCTGACAGCAAACTAGCCAACGTGCTGTTTGCCCGGGAGCTTGCCACCCAGCTTGAGGGCACTGGTGTTACCTGCTATGCCGCCCACCCAGGTGAGGCCTGACTCTGACTTGCACTTTCTTGTCTCTCTGGTATCTTGTACCTTACTGTGTGCCCYCCTTCCCCCAGTCTCCTTTGAGTCGCAGAATGGAAACCTGGTCAAAGAGAAACCTGTTCCTTGCTGGTCTTGGGAACAGACTTTCTCCTCATCTGTTTTCGTCCTTTCTCGCCTGCATGCTTGGATGCTGACCACTGGCTGGGGGATAAAACAAGACCCTGATGATACTATAGAGGGCCGCGGCTGCAGTTGAGCGGTGGAACACTTGTCCTAGTGTAGCAAACCCTGAACTGTGCTGTTCACTTCCTTCCTTTGGTTTAGGTTGGTTGGTTGGTTGGTTGGTTGGTTGGTTGGTTGGTTGATTGGTTGGTTTGGTTTTGAGACAGGTTCTCACTATGTAGACTAGGCTGACCTAGAGTTTACTTTGTAGACAAGGCTGGCCTCAAACACTCAAAAGACCTGCCTGCTTCTGCTTATGCCTCCAGAGTGCTGGGATCAAAGGTGTGGGACACCATTCCTGGCTTAGTTTATTCGTGTGTGTGTGTGTGTGTGTGTGTGTGTGTGTGTGTGTG